>CM022298.1:194340649-194635068 GCA_011799875.1 Thinopyrum elongatum
GAAACAGACACCCGCCAGCCACCTGTGTGCAAAGCACGTCGGTAGAACCAGTCTCATGAACGCGGTCATGTAATGTCGGTCCGGGCCGCTTCATCCAACAATACCGCTGAATCAAAGTAAGACGTTGGTGGTAAGCAGTATGACTATTATCGCCCACAACTCTTTGTGTTCTACTCGTGCATATCATCTACGCATAGACCTGGCTCGGATGCCACTGTTGGGAAATGTAGCATGCAATTTCAAAAAATTTCCTACGCTCACACAAGATCTATCTAGGAGATGCATAGCAACGAGAGGGGGAGAGTGTGTCCACGTACCCTCGTAGACCGAAAGCGGAAGCGTTAGCTTAACGCGGTTGATGTAGTCGAACGTCTTCGCGATCCAACCGATCAAGTACCGAACGTACGGCACCTCCGAGTTCTGCACACGTTCACCTTGATGACGTCCCTCGAACTCTTGATCCAGCAAAGTGTCGAGGGAGAGTTTCGTCAGCACGACGGCGTGGTGACAGTGATGGTGATGTGATCCGCGCAGGGCTTTGCCTAAGCACTACGACAATATGACCGGAGGAGTAAACTGTGGAGGGGGGCACCGCACACGGCTAAGAGAATATCTGTTGTGTTCTAGGGTGCCCCCTGCCCCCGTATATAAAGGAGGGGAGGAGGAGGCCGGCCACCAAGGGGGCGCGCCATGGGGGGAGTCCTACTAGGACTCCACTCCTAGTAGGATTCGCCCCCCCCCCCACTTTTCCTTTCTCCGGAGGTGGAAAGAGGGAAGGAGAGGGAGAGGGAGAAGGAAAGGGGGGCGCCACCCCCTTCCCTAGTCCAATTCGGCCTCCTCCCTTGTGGGGGGCGCACCAGCCCCTTGTGGGCTGGTTAGCCTCCCTCCTATGGCCCATATGGCACATATCTTCCACCGGGGGGTTCCGGTAACCCTTCCGGTACTCCAGTATGTACCCGATACACTCCGGAACCCTTCCGGTCTCCGAATACTACCTTCCAATATATAAATCTTTACCTCTCGACCATTTCGAGACTCCTAGTCATGTCCGTGATCTCATCCGGGACTCCGAACAATCTTCGGTCACCAAAACACATAACTCATAATACAAATCATCATGGAACGTTAAGCGTGCAGACCCCACGGGTTCGAGAACTATGTAGACATGACCGAGTCATATCTCCGATCAATAACCAATAGCAGAACCTGGATGCTTATATTGGCTCCTACATATTCTACGAAGATCTTTATCGGTCAAACTGCACAACAACATACGTCATTCCCTTTGTCATCGGTATGTTACTTGCCCGAGATTCGATCGTCGGTATCATTATACCTAGTTCAATCTCGTTACTGGCAAGTCTCTTTACTCATTCCGTAATGCACCATCCCGTAACTAACTCATTAGTTACATCGCTTGCAAGGCTTATAGTGATGTGCATTACCGAGAGGGCCCAGAGATACCTCTCCGATACTCAGAGTGACAAATCCTAATCTCGATCTATGCCAACCCAAAAAACACCTTTGGAGACACCTGTAGAGCATCTTTATAATCACCCAGTTACGTTGTGACGTTTGATAGCACACAAGGTGTTCCTCTGGTATTCGGGAGTTGCATAATCTCATAGTCAGAGGAATATGTATAAGTCATGAAGAAAGCAATAGCAATAAAACTTAACAATCATTATGCTAAGCTAACGGATGGGTCTTGTCCATCACATCATTCTCCTAATGATGTGATCCCGTTCATCAAATGACAACACATGTCTATGGTCAGGAAACTTAACCATCTTTGATTAACGAGCTAGTCTAGTAGAGGCATACTAGGGACACTGTGTTTTGTCTATGTATTCACACATGTATCAAGTTTCCGGTTAATACAATTCTAGCATGAATAATAAACATTTATCATGATATAATGAAATATAAATAACAACTTTATTATTGCCTCTAGGGCATATTTCCTTCAAGACTGAAGCCAAAAATTCCTATAAATTCCGAAACCCCTAGAAATAAACCTAGATTGGGAGTTCCGCCGCTGCAAGCCTCTGTAGCAACGAAAAACCAATCGGGAGCTTGTTTCGGCACCCTGCCGGAGGGAGAAACCATCACCGGTGGCCATCTTCATCATCCCGGCAGTCTCCATGATGAGGAGGGAGTAGTTCACCCTCGGGGCTGAGGGTATGTACCGGTAGCTATGTGTTTGATCTCTCTCTCTCTCTCTCTCGTGTTCTTGATTTGGCACGATCTTGATGTACCGTGAGCTTTGTTATTATAGTTGGATCATATGGTGTTCTTCCCCCTCTACTTTCTTGTGATGAATTGAGTCTTGCTCTTTGAGGTTTCGTTATGTTGGATTGAGTATTGGATTTGAGAACACTTGATGTATGTCTTGCGATGGGATATCTGTGGTGACAATGGGATGTTCTATTGATGCACTTGATGTAAGTTTTGCCACTCAACTCGCGGATTCCCGAGGTGACATTGGGGTAATCTATGCATAGGGGTTGATGCACATTTTTGTCCTATGTTCGCCGATAGAAACTTTGGAGTGATTCTTTGTTGCACGTTGAGGGATTGTTATATGATCCGATTATGTTATCATTGTTGAGAGAACTTGCACTAGTGAAAGTATGAACCCTAGGCCTTGTTTCCAAGCATTGCAATACCGTTTTTGCTCACTTTTGTCTCTTGCTACCTTGCATATTTTATATTTTCAGATTACAAAAACCTATATCTACCATCCATATTACACTTGTATCACCATCTCTTCGCCGAACTAGTGCACCTATACAATTTACCACTATATTGGGTGTGTTGGGGACACAAGAGACTCTTTGTTATTTGGTTGCAGGGTTGTTTGAGAGAGACCATCTTCATCCTATGCCTCCCATGGATTGATAAACCTTAGGTCATCCACTTGAGGGAAATTTGCTACTGTCCTACAAAACTCTGCGCTTGGAGGCCCAACACGAGTCTACAAAAAGAAAGGTTGCGTAGTAGACATCAAGCTCTTTTCTGGCACCGTTGCCGGGGAGGTGAGTGATTTAAGGTATATCTTTATATCTTGCAATCGAATCTTTTAGTTTCTTGTTTTATCACTAGTTCAGTTTATAAAAGGAAACTACAAAAAAAATGAAATTGAGGTTGCCTCATATGCTTCATCTTTTTAATGTCTTTCGTGAAAATGATGGAAAGGAAAATTGTGCTCAAGTGTTAGAAGAAGTTAATAAAATGTTTGGCATAAAACCTTTGTATGTTGAGCATGATTGCAATGTTGTTAGTATGAATTCCTTGAATATCCATGTTGCTAATGATATGCAAAGCCACAAGCTTGGGGATGCTATGTTTGATGAAGATGATATTTTTGGTCCCCCGAGTTTTGATGAGCAAATTTATTATGATGAAAGCATGCCTCCTATTTATGATGATTATTGTGATGACATGTATGCTATAAAGAATAATGATAACCATGAAACTTGTCATCTTGATTTTAATTTTCAATCCCATGATAGTTATTTTGTTGAGTTTGCTCCCACTATTATGAATGAGAAGGAATTTGCTTATGTGGAGAGTAATAAAATTTCTATGCTTGTCCATCATGAAAAGAATGATTTATGTGATAGTTATATTGTTGAATTCCTTCATGATGCTACTGAAAATTATTATGAGAGAGGAATATATGCTTTTACATATTGCAATAATATCAAGTCTCCTCTCTATGTGTTGAAAGTTTTGAAGTTATGCTTGTTTTGCCTTCCTATGCTAATTGATTCTTGTTCCCATAAATTGTTTGCTCACAAAATCCCTATGCATAGAAAGTGGGTTAGACTTAAATGTGCTAGTTATATGCTTCATGATGCTCCCGTTATGTTTCAATTCTTACCTTTTATGTGAGCATCATTGAAATCATCATGCCTAGCTAAAAAGGCACTAAAAAAAAAGCGCTTGTTGGGAGACAACCCAACATTTACCCCTACTATTTTTGTGTGTTAACATGATTAAGCTACTGTAGTAATCATGTTTTATAGCTTTTGTTTCAATAAAGTGCCAAGTAAAGCCTTTGGGATAGTGTGGATGATAGTTGACTTGATTCTGTACAAAAACAGAAACTTTTGCGTCCAGTACAGAAATTCCTGTCTTTTACTGGAATGCGGAAAAATTCTGAAATTTTTAAAGTTGATTGATATACAAATTGTTTACGTTTTCTATTTTTTTTAGAATTTTTGGAGTAACGTAAGTATGAGCTTAATTCAGATCTTTACAGACTGTTCTGTTTTTGACAGATTCTGTTTTCGATGCATAGTTTGCTTGTTTCCTAGTTTCTATGGCTTATATTGCTCAATATAAATTATAGAAATGATAGAGTACAGTAGGTATCATGTGATAATTTTTTTGAATCTTGTCTTGACAGTACCAAAGTGAATGATTTGTTTTATCATACTAACCCATCTCACGAAGTTCCGTTAAGTTTTGTGTGATTGAAGTTTTCAAGTTTTGGGTGAGATATCGACTGGTGCATCGCGTTGAAGCTCGGAGCCACCGCAGCGCCCACATCATCGCCGTCTTCCTCCTCTGCTCCGACGAGCCTCGCCGTCGATTCCGCCGCACCGAGCCCTCCTTGAGCACGCTTGAGCACATCTGCAGGAGCACTGTGAGCCTGCGCTTCTTTCCCCTCTCTCTCCCGAGCATTTCCGACGTCGTAGCCTTCCCTCCCCGTCGGACCCGAATGTTGCTCCGCCCGAGCTCGTCGCCGGCGTGGCTCCGGCAACCAAATGACCTCGGGCCCGTGCGCAACTTGTTCACCGCGTCGCATAGAGCACGCCTAGCCCTTCCGTTCGAGCTGCTTCACGCCGTAGCACCGTTTCTGTCGAGCACCCGTACGGGCCGCCGCCTCTACTCGTCGCCGGCGCCGATTCCGGCCAAGTCCGGCTGCGCCACCGCCACCACTTGACGCGCGACGATCGTAGCTTTCGAACGCGACCAAGAACGCGCGATTTGGTGCTCTGTAACGAAAATCCGAGCCTCTCCGGCGTTAGGCCGCCGCGGAGAGCTCGCCGACGTGACTCCGGCACCGGCGCTGACCTGGCAGGGCGTGGGCCCCGCCCAGTGAGGCTGCCAGTGGGGCCCAGCGCCTCTGTTGACCATGTTGACCACGGTCAACGTGGTTACTGTTCCCCCTCTAGCTGACATGTGGACCCACTTCGTTAATTAGACTAATTAGGCTTTTAAATTTAATATGTTAATTAACCAGACACTGACATGTGGGGCCCAGCTGTTAATTAACTTTGTTTAATTAAAATAAACCTCTGTTAGCCCCACTGTCTATGACAGGTGGGACCCACTAGTCAGTTTGACCAGTCAACCGGGTCAGCTGGCTGCTGACATCACAATGACCTCATGCTGACGCAATATTCTATTTCTGTTGTTTAAATAATTCCCAGAAAATGTTCAAATCTTTAGAAATTCGTAGAAAATAAACCGTAGCTCGGATGGAAAAACTTTATACATGAAAGTTGCTCAGAAAAATCCCACGAATCCAATCGTGCCACCCGTTTCCGTGTCAGGACCCTCTAAGTAGGTGAACCCGCAACTTTTAGCCTGTTTCCGATAGATGAATAGTGCATATACACCGGTTAATAATTCCAACTTAAATCCTAAAATAACTAAAATGACTTAAACATGCTTTTAGGCAACCCTGCACTGCATCTTAGCATAGCATGCTCTGTGTTGCATATGTTTGCTGTGTATTTATCTGTTTTCTCCCCCTCTTCTCTCTCGGTAGACCCCGGTACCGACGCAGTTCCCGAGACCAACGCAGCTCCGGAGATCGACTACGCCCCTGACGACCAGACCTTTGCCGCAGAGCTTCCAGGCAAGCACCCCCCCTTGAGCATGCCTATATCGCCTATTCTTCCTCTCTTATGCTTGCATTAGAAATTGCTGCTGCTACTGTTTAACCTATTTCTGATGCATAGCCTGTTTTTGTAACTGCTGTTGATACCTACCTGTTTATCCTAAACTGCTTAGTATAGGCTGGATAGAGACCCCACTTTGACCTAGTTGCCCCGCTGGATTATCAGATGACTCGATCAATGTGATCGACAACCAGGCCCGGCACCGCACATCACCCCCCTAGTTGTACGACACTGCAGCATTACTATCGAGTGCCGAGGATGATACCTCGTTTAGCACTTCTGATGTTAACTCTATAGAGTAGCTATTCGGTCGTGGTCATCGAGGGTGATTCCTCCTTCACCACTCCCGATAACGACGCTGTCGTGCAACACCTCAAGTGTGAACCCATCGAGGGTGATTCCTCTGAGTTCACCTTGATGGATACATCGAGTAGGAATCCAACGAGGGTGATACCTCAGATTCCCCTGATGTCATGGACACACGGATACTTGGACTTTACAACTGTTACTTGGAAAGTCGGGTCGACCCTGAGGGGTACCTGAGCGAGCATAAGATGCGAGTGATGTGAAGACGGGTTGACCTGGAGGGTGCCCATGAGATAATTACGAGGCGTGGCCGGGCATTCTTAGCCCTTGCCGCAAGTCCTCGAGACGGGGCGACGGGGTCACATCGATCGTGAGTCTCTGCTCGTTATCGCAAACCCCCCAATACACTAACGATTTGGATATTTGATCCGAGTGGGCCTCTGGCCCGATAGCACTAACCATCACGTGGGATAAGTTATGGGCACTCTGCGTCGTATGCATCAGCCGAAGCTTAATGGACGTCAGCGGCTGAGCAGCGCGCGCCAGGTTGGACTGTGTTAAGCAACCGCCTTGATAGTGTGGGTTGCTAGGTCTGCTCACGGCCGCCCTCGCAACGTGCAGGAGCGCCCGGGGTGATGGCCCAAGACCCCTGGGTACATAGGTTTAGTCCGGCGTGCTGACCTCTCTGTTAAGCTTAGGTCGGGTTGCGGCGTATCGTTTGGCCGAGGCCGGGCATGACCCAGGAAAGTGTGTCCGACCGGAGTTAATCGAGCGTGGTGGGTAAGTTGGTGCACCCCTATCGGGAAGAAAACATCTATGCATAGCCGGATCCTCGGTAACAGACGCTCGGAGTTGTATCCCGATCGATACAACTAGAACTGGATACTTGAGATGAGAAATGGATATTAGGGCTCTGGGATTGCTTTCTCGCAGGGAGTCGAGAAAGGATCTCTGGACGAGGTTGATACTTGGATATTAGGGCTCTGGGATTGCTTTCTCGTAGGGAGTCGAGGAAGGATCTCTGGGCGAGGTTGATAACACTACTACTACTTTATACTATGCTAATCTACACTCTTCCAATGCTGCAAGACCGATGAAGATGCTAGTCTTCGATAGGACTAGGCCTTCTCTCTATTCTGGCATTTCTGCAGCCCAGTCCACATATACAGCCTTTCTTTGATAATGTTGCATATGTAGTGTAGATCCTTGCTTGCTGAGTACTTCGGATGAGTACTCACGGTTGCTTTGCTTCCTCTTTTTCCCCATATCCGTTTGATGCAACCAGATGACGGAGCCCCTGAGACAGCTGCCCCCGCCGACGACTACTACTACCACCCCGAGGGTGGTTACTACTTCGAGTTGACCGACGACCAGGAGTAGGTTCGGAGGCTCCCAGGCAGGAGGCCTGCGCCTTTTCGATCGTAGCTTTTGTTTTGCACCGCCTTCTTAAAGGCTTATCTGTTTCTCTTTTATATCTGTACTCAGATATCTAACGCTTCCGCTGATGTTTGTTGACATCAAGTTTATGTATTCGAGCCCTCGAGGCCCTGGCTTGTAATATAATGCTTGTATGCCTTTATTTATGTTTTAGAGTTGTGTTGTGATTCCTTCAAGTGAGTCCTTAGGCTTGATCGTGTGCATTTGCGTGTATGGTTAGTGCACGATTAAGCCGGGGGCATCACAGGCA
Source organism: Thinopyrum elongatum (assembly GCA_011799875.1). Taxonomy (NCBI): domain Eukaryota; kingdom Viridiplantae; phylum Streptophyta; class Magnoliopsida; order Poales; family Poaceae; genus Thinopyrum; species Thinopyrum elongatum. The sequence continues at coordinate 194,348,561 of CM022298.1, forward strand.
TGATCTTCCATCTTCACCGGCGTGACACCTTGATCTCCATCGTTGCGTCGGGGTCATCTCGCCAACTATTGCTTCTACAACTATTGCTAACGTATAGCGATAAAGTAAAGCAATTACATGGCGCTTAGTGATTGACACGCAGGTCATACAATAATTAAAGACAACCCTAAGGCTCCTGCCGGTTGTCTTACTCATCGACATGCAAGTCGTGAACTTATTACAAAACATGATCATCTCATACATCAAATTACGTCTTGACCATATCACATCACAACATACACTGCAAAAACAAGTTAGACGTCCTCTACTTTGTTGTTGCAAGTTTTACGTGGCTGCTACGGGCAACTAGCAAGAACCGTTCTTACCTACACATAATCACAACGGTGTTTATCAAGTTTGCTATTTTAACCTTCTGCAAGGACCGGCCGTAGTCGAATTCGATTCAACTAAAGTGAGAGAAACAGACACCCGCAAGCCACCTTATGCAAAACAAGTTGCATCAGTCGGTGGAACCGGTCTCATGTACGTGGACATGTAAGGTTGGTCCGGGCCGCTTCTTCCCACAATACCGCTGAATCAAAATAAGACGTTGGTGGTAAGCAGTATGAACATCACCGCCCACAACTCCTTTGTGTTCTACTCGTGCATATCATCTACGCATAGACCTGGCTCATCATGCCACTGTTGAGAAATGTTGTATGGAAAACAAAAAAATTCTACGCACACGCAAGATCTATCCATGGAGATGCATAGCTACGAGAGGGGGAGGACATCTTCATACCCTTGAAGATCACTAAGCAGAAGTGTTTAACAACGCGATTGATGTAGTCGTACACCCTCAAGATCCGTCCCGATCAAGTACCGAACGTACGACACCTCCGTGTTCAGCACACGTTCAGCTCGATGACGTCCTTGCCTTCTTATTCCAGCAAGAGGGGCGAAGTAGTAGATGAGTTCTGGCAGCACGACGGCGTGGTGACGATGGTGGTGAAGAACAATCTCCGCAGGGCTTCGCCAAGCATAACGGAAACTATGGCGGAGGATAAACTAGAGGGGGCGGGGTTGCCGGCACACGGCTTGGTGAATCTTGATGTGTTCCGAGTGCTAGCCCTGCCCCTCTATTTATATGTTGAGCCCTGGGTCGTTTCTTGGAGAAAGAGCCTCCTCAAATTCGGTTTGGAACGCAAGGAAGAGTCTTTCTCGGTTTCCAGTACCAGACGCCAGGGTCCCTGGCGTCTGGTCCCTGACCTCCGCAAAAGTTCCTTTTGCACCGACCTAAAGCCCCATGGGCCTTACCGCTTGGCCCAATCATATCATCTTATATATCAATATTTACCTCCGGACCATTCCGGAGCTCCTCATCATGTCCGTGATCTCATCTGGGACTCCGAACAACATTCGGTCACCAACATACATAACTCATATAATACTATATCTTCAACGAACGTTAAGCGTGTAGACCCTACGTGTTCGAGAATGATGTAGACATGACCGAGACGCTTCTCCGGTCAATAGCCAATAGCGGGACCTGGATGCCCATATTGGTTCCTACATATTCTACGAAGATCTTTATCGGTCGAACCTTTATGACAACATACGTAGTTCCCTTTGTCCGTCGGTATGTTACTTGCCTGAGATTCGATCGTCAGTATCTTCATACCTAGTTCAATCTCGTTACCGGTAAGCCTCTTTACTTGTTTTGTAATACATCATCCCGTAACTAACTCCTTAGTCACTTTGCTTGCAAGCTTCTTGTGATGCTGTATTACCGAGAGGGCCCAGAGATACCTCTCCGTCATACGGAGTGACAAATCCCAATCTCGATTCACGCCAACTCAACAGACACCTTCAGAGATACCTGTAGAGCATCTTTATGATCACACAGTTACGTTGTGACGTTTGATAGCACACAAGGTATTCCTCCGGTATCCGGGAGTTGCATGATCTCATGGTCGAAGGAATATGTATTTGACATTAAGAAAGCAGTAGCAAAAACTGAACGATCATATGCTATGCTAACGGATGGGTCTTGTCCATCACATCATTCTCCTAATGATGTGACCCCGTTATCAAGTGACAGCACATGTCTATGGTTAGGAAACCTCAACCATCTTTTGATCAACGAGTTAGTCTAGTAGAGGCTCACTAGGGACACGGTGTTGTCTATATATCCACACATGTATCTGAGTTTCCTTTCAATACAATTCTAGCATGGATAATAGACGTTTATCATGAACAGGAAAATATGATAATAACCAATTTATTATTGCCTCTAGGGCATATTTTCAACACATTTTCTCGTGGAAACACAATAAACAAAGGAATTCACGATCTCTCACATTCATTAGTCATTAGTGACAATGTCAGAGTGATTTTTCTTTAGAATTTTCAGGATTATCCGGTTTAAACGGCGGCGTGATGAGCACAAAAAAATCACTCATCTTGACACACTGTTAGGTCCGATTGCATGGCGCGAGCATAGGAGTGGTGGCGGCTCGCCCTCCACTTATATAGACATCAGAGATGGGCTCAACACTTGTGGCTCATTAGTACTCCACGTCCAATTCGATCCGAGTGGATTCATGCCCTTTAAGAATGAGACCCTATAGGTTCACGTACACATGGAAACGGCCAGTCGATAGCTCGTAGCGGCTTCTAGCAGAATGTGCCAACTCCCATGTGTGTGCAAATGAAGAACCTTGAAATTGTCTCGTATGCAATATTCCTTTCGCCCCACGGTATATATTTTCAAGTTAAAAGAGAGTAGTTGTCAACAAGGTAGCTCGACCTTTGTTCTCGAAACCATGATACAAATTCCTAAACCAGGTTAACACTTAACCCAAGTCGCATGTCCATGCTTTTCTGAATCTGATCACTCAAGAGGGCCCGAAGAATATCTCTCTGAATTGCAAAGGCACACTCCATCTTGGCTAACTATATCTCATGACATGTTTCACGACTAACCTAAAATCTACCTGTATAATCATCCAGTTACAGAGTAGTGTTTGATTGACTCTAAGTAAGTTGATTCACATATCGAATACAAGCGAAGACCTCCAGTATAGGACATGGCATATACATTGTACTTCAGACTAACATATGGCAATATTTCTTTGCGTCCCAAAGTGGGACTGTCCGACTCAGAGATCCCCATTCCCGAGTCCATACTATCGGGTTAACATCTCTATGTCCATGACTTGCGGAACATTGTCCGTCAAAGCATATGTCCCTGCATAACCTTATCAACTAGGGAATATTAGAAAATATATATTATACAATATATAGTCTCACAAACAAGTCACATACTTATTGATACATATTAGTGATGATGTCCAAGGACAATACAAATAAGTCATATATACACAAGAAAATAACATCATCACATGACTGCCCTTAGGGCATATTTTCCAACAGGTGGGCACCATTGCATATTTTTCCGGAGTTGAGTCAAGTCCACCCGGTGGGTCCGTTATCCCAACTGAATCACCATGTGCAAACCTTGACAAGGGTAAATGCCACCCTAATGCTTATCTCTTCGGGTGTTGCATTCATTCCTACTTCGGCATCAATCACTTATCGGGCTTGGTGTTCCATGACACGACAACCATGACTCTGGTCCGTGTACACTTGAAAGGCTTATGACAGGCACCATCATTTGGGAGGATGCCCACGACTCAAGCCTTGCTTGTGCTCTGTGAGGACAAGCCGTCTTCAAAAAGGAGGGAGAATGTCACGCGTCCCATTGAAGTGTCTACACCCGCACTTGGCTACGACCTAGTATGTACCATGGGCCTTGTAAGTCATACGTTAGGGTTTTAACCCATTTACAAGAGGAAGCGACGCCTACTTAAGCGTTAGATGGAGGTAGTTGAGATGAGGAAGAACTTGTATCAGACCTAAATTCCCATATCTTCATAGTCGAGTCATTATCTACATCTCAAATTTGTTGTTGCTATACTCCACAGAGTTAGGAACATAACACACACCAATGAATTTTATGTTTCCTCTTGTCTTTTTCAACTCATTTTTCTATGATAGAGATTTTTTTGTGTGTTTTCTCTGTGTCGTAAGTAATTGAGTTTCAAATTCTCCCAGCAGTTCTATTTTGTAAACTTTAAATTGTTTCAAAATAATTCAAATAAATACTACACATTAAATGATGCTCTTATATACCCAACGCCAATGAGACCAACTAGGTCTCGACGGAAGTCAATGAGATCAACTAGGTCTCGACGGAAAGTGCCGAGATCTCTATGTATTGTAACGTCTCTAGATTATGCGCGAAAGTCTTGTATTCTATTTCTACCACACATACTATGCCTTATATAACACTGGTATAGAGAAATTTCATGTCGATGCATCCGGTGTCTAGAAGTAGAAGCCGAACTGGTATATACGTTTACTTTTCCTATATAACCTATATGGATTTCTTGTATGTCGTATGAAAAGTTGTCCCCTTGGTCGGTGATGCTTCTACTAGGCGTACCGGCCAATTTGTGCGCCTACGGGTTTTCACTTATCATCTGTAAAACTGTCCATCTAAATTTTCAAATCTACCCAATCAAGTCATTATTTTCGTACCGAATTTGCACTCTGCTCTATTCTACTCTAGAGAGTTAGGAACATGACACACGTCAATAAATGTTATGTTTCCTTTTTTTTTCAACTCATTTTACTATGGTAGAGTTGTTTTCTATTTTTCGTTTTCTTTGTGTGGTGCGCAAAGTTTCAAAATCTCCTTGTAAACCTAATTTTTTTTTATCAAATTATAGTTCAAATAAAATTTATACGTTATATAAAAGGTGTTTTGAAGTGGCAATTGACCAATTTCGCTCACCGGAAACCACCGCCGCCGCCGCCGCCGGTCGCCATGTCCCTCAACCGCCTCAAGGAAACGCTCCTTCCCTGCTCCTCCTCCTCCTCCGCGCAGAGCCAATCTCAACGCCGATCACCCTCACCTCCTCGCCCACCGCGGAGGCCCCCCAAGACCTCCCTCTCGCAGCAGCTCCTCCGCCTCGAGGCCTCCTACTCCTTGCCCGCCCCGCCACCGTCCCCTCCCAAACCCCCGAGCCAGAAGACAGCGGAGGATGCGGCCGAACAACCGACTTCTTCGTCGGAGGAGGACGTGGCCCCCCGCCTCCGGCGCCGTCCGGCCCCGCCACCAGCGGCTTCCTTTGAGCCCCGCGGGCCCTATGAGCCACATGTCCTCTCGCCGCCCGGAGAGCACCCCGTCGTCCAGGTACCATCGTAATTGTGCTCTCCTCCCTCAATTTCTCGCTGGTTACAATTCAGGGCTCCTCCTTCATGGGGATTCACATGGCAAAGTAAAACCTAAATATTCTCCCAAACCTACTATTGTTCGACTTAAAAGTAGGCTTTCAGCATTTCAAAGATTGATCCTTACACCTTTCAAAAACAAATCCAGATTTAACACAAAAATTTATAGGTTCAAACCAGACAAAGACTTGGGTGTTAATATTTGCTGCAAGTTTGCGGAACCCAAAGTTTGCTCATGCGCACTCCCATGTGCTGACCCAATTCTACCACCCACAAGGTTTCGTACCGTAGTGTGTCTTTACATGATGAATGCTCACTGGACCTTCTAATAGGGATTCGCTTCTCTTCAATTCTACCCGCGGCATATGCCTTTTGTATCTTAGGCTATTGCCAATCGATGCATTGTTGCCTGCTTAACTTTTATAAAACAGACTGCGAGTGTTCATCTATTATTTGTGTGATCCACATTGTCAGAAATGTATTTTCTTCTGGTAGATATTTTAGTTACTGTCATTAGTTTTGTATTGCTGTAATTTTATTTTGTGTGGTTGTAGGTGCCCCCATCAATTAATTGCAGGCTACTTGCGCATCAGAGGGATGGTGTGAGATTCTTATACAATCTGTATAGAAACAACCATGGCGGCGTGCTTGGAGATGATATGTAAGACTTGACAGTTGTTGTATTACTATATTATAAGAATGCTCTTAGATTTTTGTGGCTGAACTGAAATTAACTGTACAGTATCCACAATCACATATGCACATGTAAAACATTGTATATGGAAGCAAAACAATAGATTGGAAATTTCCTTCTCATTTTCCTTAACTGTAGATAATACTAGGTTCGGAACTGGATATAATGAGAATTGTCAAGTCCTTTTCATTAACTGCAGATAATATTAGATTAGCAACTGGTTGGATATGAGGTAGACTTTGCACAAAATATGATGGATGTGGAGTCATGTGTAACGCCCGACTTCTTTTTAATCATTCTCTTTCTTATGCTTTTCATCATCCATGTTCTTAATTTCCAGAGTTCAACGTATAAATATATTTCAAAGTATCAAAGTAACATTAAATGAAACCCTAACATGCAAAAGGATTTCTGGCGCTAGGATCATTCAGGAACCTTTTGGACACCTGCTAAAGAAATGCAGCTTAGCTTATAGATTGGTTATCATCCACATGATTTCTTAGGCATTTATGCGGTCAATGTAGTTGTAGTGAATTCTGTACTTCATACATTCAATGGGCACACCCAAATTTGACATATATTCGTTTAGATTTATTAATACTTTCTCTTATTATATTTTAGGGGATTGGGAAAAACTATTCAAACAATAGCATTTTTGTCCTCTGTTATTGGAAAAGACAATAATCAGGGCAAGAAATCAACAGACAAAGGAAAGAAGACCAGTCCTGTACTCATCCTCTGTCCCACTTCAGTAATTCGGAATTGGGAAAATGAATTTTCTGAGTGGGCAAATTTTTCTGTTGCTGTCTATCATGGTCCAAATCGTGACTTAGTTCTTGAAAAAATTGAAGGTCAAGGACTAGAGGTGCTCATTACCAGTTTTGATACTTTTAGGACTCGTGACAAGGTTTTATGTGACATCTCATGGGAACTAGTGGTGGTTGATGAGGCACACCGTCTCAAGAATGAAAAATCGAAGTTATATACAGCCTGCTTGGGAATTACTACACGAAAACGCTTTGGTCTCACAGGAACCATAATGCAGAACAAGATAATGGAATTATTTAATGTGTTTGACTGGGTTGTACCTGGTTGTTTGGGGGATCGAGAACACTTTAGAGAATATTATGACGAGCCCTTAAAACATGGCCAGAGATTAAGCGCCCCTGAGAGATTTGTTCAAGTTGCTGATAAGCGCAAGAAGCACCTTGTCTCTGTTCTAAAGAAATTCCTGTTGAGAAGAACAAAAGAGGAGACTATTGGGCATCTCATGCTTGGGAAGGAAGATAATATTGTTTTCTGCAGAATGAGTGATGTTCAAAAACGTGTTTACAGAAGAATGCTGCAACAGCCTGACATACAAATCCTTGTAAATAAGGATCTCCCCTGTAGCTGCGGAAGTCCTCTGACTCAGGTTGAGTGTTGCAAGAAAATTGAACCACGTGGCATTATCTGGTCCTATCTCCACAGAGAGAATCTGGATGGCTGTCCTCTATGCCCCTTCTGCCTTGTTCTTCCTTGCCTTGTCAAGCTTCAGCAGGTTATTTTTTATTCTTGTAATACCTTGGACAGTTTCAATTTTGAAGTTCTTGTAACTTAGTTTCCCTTCATGTAGATTAGTAACCATCTGGAATTGATAAAGCCCAATCCAAGGGATGAGATTGAGAAGCAGAAGAAAGACGCTGAGCTTGCGGCTGCTGTCTTTGATACAGATATTGAATTAGTTGGCGGTAGTGCTAAAAGTGAGAATTTCATGGGTCTCAGTGACTCAGAACACTGTGGAAAGATGCGTGCACTGGAAAGACTTCTGTCTTTGTGGACCCTACAGGGTGACAAGATTCTTCTTTTCAGCTATTCTGTCAGGTGATTGTTTGTTTGTGTGCTATTCATTACTCACTAAAAGACTTGATATATTTCCATTTACCTTGGCTATCCAGTGAGGTATATATATCTAGATCCAATCGCCGTTTTGCAGTTACCCTGTTTTATGGCACAAATTAGTGTTATTTATCCTCAGTTAGAACCAAGAAATGTTTGCCAACTGTACTAGCAAATTAGTTATATCAACAGCAAAAAACATCTTTATATTGGCTTTACAACCAATCAAGTTTGTCATATTTCAAGGAAAGCAAAAAGGCCATACTGCTTCCATATCATAATAAGTGATGTTTTGGACATGCTTTCAGTCAAACTTCCAAAATTTTGACTATGAACATCATTTTAATTATTTGGATTGGAAATTTGAAGATAAAGATTTGTCAGTATTTTTAGAGTCTTATAATTTTCTTGGGTTCCATAGATAAATTACAATAGAAATAAGTGGTCAAAGTTACATCACGAAAACTGTTTTGATGTCCAAAACGTCACTTATCTGTGATATGGAGAGAGTATTTCATAACTAAGAACTCTTGGTTTTGAACAATAATTTGACGATGGATCACGAATGCATGAAACTATCATACTTCTATTAAAGTAAGATCTCTCCCCTTTTCTTCGATCGATAGTCATTTGTAATTATTTGTATTTTTGCCACTAAGTAGGCACGCTTTGTTGTAGCCCAGAATACCCCCATGGTCCCATTTGTTAAAAGTGCTGCTATTTATGCCAAAATGATCCCAGGCGGAGTATTTTTTTAATCTTTATTGTAACTTCAGCGATGATGATAAGATGTTGACGAATTAAAACTTTTGTAACTTGTCAACTTTTACCACCCGACCCTTATATAACTTGCACTGATCCGAAACAGAGCCTATTTTGGACTATAAAAAGGTTCAAACAAACCCTAGCCTATATTATGGTAACTTTTTTGTGTAGTCATCGTCTTTGCACTTTTTAGCATTGCGTTTATTTCTGGAAAGTTTTCTTTTTTAGATACTTGTACTTTAGATATGCCACTTTTAGCATCATTTGTGTGTGACTAATTGTTTTATTTCACGTATAAACTTTAACAAATAGAATGCTCGACATACTAGAGAAGTTTCTTATAAGGAAGGGTTACTGCTTTTCTCGCTTGGATGGGTCAACACCCATGAATGCACGCCAATCGCTAGTTGACGAATTCAACAAAAGCCCTAGCAAACAGGTAAATTTATGTTGATTTGTATTTGTATTTCACAATCTATTCTTTGTTTAGAAAGCTCAGTGAATTTATTGTGCGAAACACTTTTTTGCAGGTTTTTCTTATATCTACCCGGGCAGGCAATTTAGGCGTTAACCTTGTCAGTGCTAACCGTGTGGTGATTTTTGATCCAAGTTGGAATCCTGCACAAGATTTGCAAGCACAGGACAGATCGTTCCGATATGGACAGAAACGGCATGTCACAGTATTTCGCCTACTTGGAGCTGGATCCCTAGAAGAACTCATTTATTCTCGACAAATATATAAACAACAGCTTTCCAACATTGCAGTCTCAGGGAAAATAGAAAAGCGATACTTTGATGGTGTGCAGGTAATGCCACATTTGCTTCAGAACTTTAATAAGATTAGGTGGAGAATCTGATGTACTTTACTTGAGTTATTTACAGTTGTGGACAAGTTAAGCACAAAAGGTGATGGGGACGAGGTTTATTTGGCCCATTATCTTAGAAAATGGTAATCAAGAACTGGAATCCTAATATTTGGAAGAATACAGCAAGTTTTAAACATAAGAACCAAAATGATGCTCCTTTCCTATCCCACTATAATTTTTATTTTCTCCTAATCACCTGATGCACTTGGTTCTTTTAAAAAATTGCATGCTTCTCATTTCATGGCTGTGTTTTATCTTTTGGGCTAAATATTCAATTATTACTTAAAGGATGACCATATTATGTTCAGAAACATGTTTTTTACACTTGAGAAATGTGTTGGTTGAAAGCATTTGATAATTAAACATAGTTTGATATCAACATTTTGAATTTACTCAAATCAACAATGAGTCCCTCCCTCCCTTCCTAATGCAGGGTACTCAAATGTAAGAATTCATAAGTCTACTGAAAGTACCTGGTTGTATTGGCATTGTTACATAGAAGTTTATATCTTTACTAGTCTATGGATAGCTTCATTAGTATTTATGGTTAGATGGCATTATATAAGGAACAAAACAGGTGAACTTCACATTATTGCACAGATTAGTATTTATTTGCTTAATTTCAACTTGAGCTGTTAGTTTGGATGTTGTAAGTATAAGAATTTGTTGCACTTATAAGCACACTTCAGTTTTTGGCTTTTTGTTAATCTCTTTAACAACACCACATCAGTCACTATGTACCAGGGCTCTGTCTAGTTTCGAACATTGGTTAATTTGGTTAACTTGTTTGTTTCAGGATGACAAGAAATTTCAGGGTGAGCTCTTTGGGATCTGTAATCTGTTCCGTGACTTGTCTGATAAGCTTTTTACTAGTGAGATTATTGAGATGCACGGAGAAGATGAGAAAGCTAAAACATCTGAAGAAACAGGGATAAGAGAAATAGTTGACACTGATTTATTTGGTACACAAGGGCAAATGAAATCATCCACGGCAGCAATAGGTGATGAAAATCAGGCACTGGCTGATTATGGTAAGTCCTGTCAGTATCTTGATTTAAACCGCTTTAATTGCTGTGTTGTAATATGATGTATGAAAGCTTCAGATGGAGAAATGACTAAGTAGCATGTTTACTCCTGGTGTGGGAAAAATAATTTGATATTAGCAATTGAACATTTTAATTTCCATGTCATCTCTTCATTTCAAATACATGCTCTAGTCATTTTGAGTTGTGTGTATTGGTGCCCAGCCTCTTTCATTCACATAATCAGAAAGAGATTTCATCCCATATCCGGACACAAAACTTTAATATTTGCGAAATGTTCTATTTTACAAGGTCACACTACAAAATCCATTTTCTTGAGTCGAGGTTTACACTTCATTAGCCTCACGAGCTGTGTTTGGATCCTATATTTCCACTCTTCAGTTTTTGATGTAGAGAATGTGCTCTAGTTTTTCTGCCATAGTTGCATGTTCATTATTCATTCCAGAATGATATTAGTATGTCAACTTATTGCGAACGAAATGTTGCGTGCCTGCTAAGCCGATTTATGAAACCAAGCACTTATTGATAGAGTTTGTTCCCTGTAAACAGGAGTTGTGTATGCTCACCGGAACGAGGACGTTGTGAACACGAGGACACACGATGACAACAACAACGAAAGAGACGATGGCGCGACAGAAGAATGTGTCGAGCGCATCTCAGAGGACCTGCATGGTAAGAAGCAAATAAAGCCAACGGCGGACAGGGCGAAACTTCGCTCAGTGGAGGAACAGAAACGGAAGGAGTTCAGCCGTATCGCGGCCTGTGTGGGTATGAACGACCTTGAGTTCAGCAAGTGGCTGCTATCAGTTTCTCCTCTGCAGCGGCAGCGGGTACTGGACGATCATAGGAAGAAAAGAAGTATCACCGAACGATAAATGACGCAGGGCTTCTTCAGAGGTTTTTTTTTTTGCTTCATATTTTTTGGAAGGCCTTGAGAGTGGAGTAGTGCGGAGCTTTCACATATGCTTTGGCTGTCTAGCAAGGTGGTATGCTTTCCTTTAGGGACATCTCCATGTTTCTCTGTTTGAGAAGTGATGAAAAATCCATCAACATCAGGCGAGATTAAAGTTGGCTCTAAGCTTGCGTGACCATAGACATGACGCCCAAATCAAATCGGTGCTCCAAGGAACAGCAATGAACTCTTGCCTACTAAAACTTTTTTTTTTTTGGCGAAAAGCCTACCAAAACTTTGACATCAGTTGGACCATAACATCAGATCATCCGCACAACGACGCAGAGTATTGTGTGGTTCGACGGCTCAGTGATTTGTTCTATTTTTGCACATGAGTAGGTGCTTCTATTGTACTCCTCCCTGTTCAAGCCTTTTTTTTTTGCTCATGTCTTTCTACACTACTTCCTCTGTCCCGTGTTACTACTTGTCATCGAAATGGATGTATCTAGAACTAAAAAATACATCCATTTCTATGAGTAATTCTGGATGGAGGGAGTATAAATATCTACATTATCAAAAAATGAATTATTGTTCACTCCTTTCATCACTTTCACTTAAGTCCAGTTCTTTTCAGCTTATGGAGGGGCTTTAGTTGAGGACTTCAGGTCAAACCCAAAAGAACTGGTTTTCTAAGCAGGGCTTAACTTCTAAGCCGTCGCTCGCCCTATGTAGTTGGAAGCAGACGGAGGGAGTCAACTTTCGACGTAACCCTAAGCAGGGCTCAGCTTCACTACCTTCGGTAGGAAGTTTAGGAGTCAAACTGGAAATAGAAAAAAAAAACGCATTGCTATGTCATACAAAAAGTACAAGGATTCAAAGGTTGGCATCCACACCAAAAATCCTATTTTGAAAATGCCTATGTACATGTCCTGAAAATGAATATGTACAGCTAAAATCAAATACAGTGGAAAGTAATCTTCGAAATTCTTTTACCTGATTCAATCATACAAACCAAGCAATCCAGATAGGAAAGTTTCATAACGATTTTAATCCTTTTAAATGAATACCCCCTCCGTCCCATAATGTAAAACGTTTTCATTATGGGACGGAGTCAAAAAACACCTTATATTACGGGACGGAGGGAGTAAATCTTATATGAAGATCTTTCGAATAAAAAAGGATCCTCAAACGCAGCGAAATGACTAGTTGGATACATAGTATTTTACAACCCACCATCTGAAAACCATATGAGCACTGTGGTTTGTGAAGCCAGAAACGGAGTGAAGATAGAACTATGACGACATTGAAATGAAGTGAAACCGGGAACATCGAAATGCATCATATTTTATTTTGCGTTCCCTAACGAGCTCGGCGATCACTTGGTGAAGTGCAATGCAAATATGATATAAGCACTACTGTCTAGACCGGGATCCCGCCGCCAAGCTGCGTTTCAAAGAAGTCGATGGCGTCCCCGTCTTGCAGCTTGAAATACGCCGGCGTGCGCTCGCCGCGCAGCCGAACGTTTTCGAACCAGAAGGAGCCGGTGCCTCTAACGACGTCCCCCGCCTCGTCGTAGTAAGCATCCATGACGGTCTGGAGCTGGGCGTTCATCCTGATGGTGCGGCGGACCAGGCGCTGCTCCTGGTCGACCACCTTGAGCGTGACGAACCGGAGATCCGCCGCCAACGGCCATTGTTACTCTAAACCTTAAAGAAAATGATGTCGGCCCAAATTAGCCTTAGCAATCGATCTCTTGAAATCTTCACTAAGGCCATGACAAGTAGAGTTTCCCCTCTCGGAGATATGCTTATTTCCCTCAACCAAGCTGCTTTTATAAAAGAGAGATTTATACTAGAAAGAGTGATTACTGCTCATGAAGTCATTCATGAGGTACATAGATCCGATTATATGAGGCTATTATCCTTACGCTAGACAATGAGAAAGCTTGGGATAGGGTTAGCTAGAATTTCCTTATGGAAATGCTAACCGGGTTCTGGAGATAAATGGATTAGATAGACTCAAAGTATTCATGTCCAAAGGTATTTCTGTGCTTTTTAACGTCACGGCGCCGCCCGGGGGGGGGGGGGGGGGGGGGGGGGCTTTCATTATTAGCTTCCAAGAAAATATAGTAAAGTGGAGCGAGAGGAGAGGTGGTCTTCATTGGCATCAAGGTTGACACCGCAAAAAACTTGTGCATTTCTAGCATCCCAATTTTTTCACAAAAAAGGAGAAGGATGAATGTGGTGATGGAGGTCGGTAGGTGTGGCAACATTGCTATTTTCCAAAGTTGTTCCATTGTGTGGTGATGAGATCGTATGCCAATGGCTCTACATACTCGCCTTGTGTTGGATATATGCCCTAGAGGCAATAATATTGTATTATTATATTCCTATATTCATAATTGATAGTTTATATTCTATGCTATAACTGCTATGACCTGGAATATGCGATTCAGTGAAAATTTCATATGCATGTATGGAATGATAAACGGTAAAATAAGATTCTTAGTCTCGCCTCTAATACTAGCTCAAGTGTTGTTGGTGATCATGTTTTCCGGATCTTAGGATATCCTTAAGTGTAACGATAGTCCTAAAACAACATTGAGAGTATGACGTTAGAAGAACGATCATATTGAATCAACCCAAACTTGTTTGTTATACTCTGAGATAATATCGTCAGAAGTCAATTGTTATAACATGGAGTGTTAACGTGTGTTGAGTTCCTTAGACCATGAGAGTATCGTAGTCACTTCTTACCGTACGATGAACTTTGGGGTTGCTCAAACGTCATCTGTAATATGGTGATCATAATGACAACTTACAGGTTTATCGGAAAGTTTGACAAGGGACTAGATAACTCGAGAGTGGGATTTGCTCCTCCGACGATAGAGAGATATTCTTAGGGCCCTCTTGGTGTGGCGTCATTCGTCATCGTCTGGCCAGACACAGGTGACTATGTCATTGGGATGCTGGAACATGTCAACGAAAAAGAAGAACAAAACTGGTAACGAGGAGACCGGTATAGTGAGCATGCGTATGACTAAAGAGGATACTGATATATCTCACATCGGGTTTTGTAAAGTATCGTGAAGCAAAGGGAATAACACATGATAACCAAAGGTTCACTCGAATGTCATTCTTATACTCATAGCGATCGATATGGACGTCCACGGTTCCGCTATCGGTCATCGAACGAAAGGGGTTTTGTTCATGTCTATGTTTTACCGAACCTACACGGTCACAAGGTTAAGGTAATCATGATCTGTCGAGTGTTAATAGGATAGGAGTAATAATAAAATATTTATGAAATAATTTCGTTAATATTCAAAATAGTTTCGAGAGGAACTGGAAGCATTTCGGGGTCACCGGAAGGGTTTTGGGGTTTACCGGGTAATATCGATAAATTATATATAGGTGCAAATAGTTTCTGGTGATGTTAAATTAATATTAAAAGGCTCTAAATATGTTTAGGAGGCTTTTATATTTATTTAAATATCAACGGGCCTTAAAAGGCCAAGTGGTGGAAAGCATATTGGGCCACTTGGGCCCAATAGAGGTGGCGCCCCCTTCCCCCCTTGTAGAAGGAAGGGGGAGGCCGAATTGGAGGGGGTTTCCCCCTCATGACCGGACAAGGGGGGAAACTTTCCACCCTTGTGTGGCGTCTCCTCCCCTCCCTCCAATCTATATATACTAAACATTTTTGCACTTTTGAGCACACAAATTTTTGAGCCTCCTCTAGTTCTCTAGTTCCCGTTCTAGTTAATCCAATTAGAGCTAGACCTAGTTACTCTAATCCTCATAATTAGAAGTCTAGTGTGGTTCTAATTTCCTCCCTCTAATTCTCCTGCGATGATTAGCTTTGGATGGTGAACGCTGCTGGATTGTGAAGACCGTACGCTTGCAATATGTGGAGAGGTCGTGCTTTCGGTCTTCCGTTTGAGGGATCGTTCATCGACGGTTTGAAGGACTTCAAGTATGATCTACACCGACTCGTCTTCTTCCGCTACAACTCAGAGTTGGTAACGATCCGATCCAAACCTTTATTGCATCTTCATAGGGTTCCTGGTTGATCGTAGGGATTTTTTTTGTTTTCTACTACGTTTCCCAACACCTTGCTGATGGAAAAGTCAAGAATATGTGTGCGCGGTCCTCCAATGGGTGTGCACAATGGGGGCATCATGCATTTGGCTGCATGGTCTGCCACCCAAATACCTTGACTTTGTTAGGTACCTTGTTACGCCATATGGAGGAGAGGACAACATCTAAGAGCTGTGTCGTTAGGGTGGTATAGGCCACGTCTGCTTGTCGGGAACGGTAGTGTGTGTGTGTGTGCATGTGTGTGTGAGAGGGAGAGAGAGAGAGAACCCGCAGCAGAGAGTTAACAACAAAAAGTTCTCTTGCAACATGATTGGTTAGACGATTACGTAGGACTTGTTCAATCCCTACCTGCAAAATTTGTGATACAAATGCATTTGGCTATAGGTGGTGGGAGTATAGTGTAAGGAAAGCGGTAGCTAATGGTTCTTGAATTAACCATCTGTCTAACCAAAAGAAGGTGGAGATGTCAGTGCCTATGAATCATGCACTAGAGGCAATAATATTGTATTATTTATTTTCACATTTATAATTAAGATTTTATATACTACGTTATAATTGCTATTATTCTGGAATATGTGATTCGGAGGAAAACGCATAAGCATGTGTGGAATGATAAACTGTAAAACCTGATTCCTAGTCTTGCCTCTTGGACTAGCTCAAATGTTGTATGTTGATCACGTTTTCCACATCATGGGATTGTTGGAAATATGCCCTAGAGGCAATAATAAAATGGTTATTATCATATTTCCCATTCATGATAAATGTTTATTATTCATGCTATAATTGTATTGACCGAAAACTTAAATACATGTGTGAATACATAGACAACAGCGTGCCCCTAGTAAGCCTCTACTAGACTAGCTCATTGATCAAAGATGGTTAAGGTTTCCTAACCATAGACATGAGTTGTCATTTGATAACGGGATCACATCATTAGGAGAATGACGTGATGGACATACCCAACCGTAAGCTTAGCATCAGATCGTTTAGTTATTTGCTACACCTTTCTCCATGTCAAGTATCAATTCCTTAGACCATGAGTTCATATCACTCCCGGATATCGGAGAAATGCCTTGTGTGCTATCGAACGTCAATTCGTAACTAGATGATCATAAAGGTGCTCTACAGGTATTTGGTGACCCACAAGTATAGGGGATCAATTGTAGTCCTTTCGATAAGTAAGACTGTCGAACCCAACGAGGAGCAGAAGGAAATGACAAGCGGTTTTTAACAAGGTATTTTCTGCAAGCACTGAAATTGTTGGTAACAGATAGTTTGGCAGCAAGATAATTTGTAACAAGTAACAAATAGCTAAAGTAACAATAAGTGCAGCAAGGTAGCCCAATCCTTTTTGTTGCAAAGGACAGGCCGGAACGGTCTCTTATAATAAGTAAAGCATTCTCGAGGACACATGGGAATTTCATCTAGTCACTTTCATCATGATTGTTTGATTCGCGTTCGCTATTTTGATAATTTGATATGTGGGTGGACCGGTGCTTGGGTGTTGTTCTTACTTGAACAAGCCTCCCACTTATGATTAACCCCCCTCGCAAGCATCCGCAACTATGAAAAAAGAATTAAGATAACATCTAGCCATAGCATTAAACATATGGATCCAAAACAGCCCCTTACGGAATAGCGCATAAACTAGGGTTTAAGCTTCTGTCACTCTAGCAACCCATCATGTAATAACTACTCCACAATGCATTTCCTTAGGCCCAAAGATGGTGAAGTGTCATGTAGTCGACGTTCACATAACACCACTAAGGGAATCACAACATACACATCATCAAAAATATCGAACGAATACCAAATTCACATGATTACTTATGACAAGACTTCTCCCATGTCCTCAAGAACAAAAGCAACTACTCACAAATCATATTCATGCTCAAGATCAGAGGGGTAATAAATAGCATAATGGATCTGAACATATAATCTTTCACCAAATAAACCAACTAGCATCAACTACAAGATGTAATCAACACTACTAGTCACCCATATGTACCAATCTGAGGTTTTGATACAAAGATTGAACACAAGAGATGAACTAGGGTTTTGAGATGAGATGATGCTGGGGAAGATGTTGATGAAGATTGGTCCTCCCACGATGAGAAGGTTGTTGGTGATGACGATGCTTCGATTTCCCCCTCCCGGAGGGAAGTATCCCCGGCGGAATCGCTCCGCCGAAGGGCAAAAGTGCTCCTGCCCAAGTTCCGCCTTGAGACGGCGGCGCTCCGTCCCGAAAGTCCTCTCTTGATTTTTTTCTAGGGCAAATGGGCTTATGTACAAGAAGATGGCACCGGAGGTTGGCCAGGCCCCCCACTACCCACCAGGGCGCGCCAGGGGGGCAGGCGCGCCCTGGTGCCTAGTGGGCACCTGGGTGGCCCCCTCTGGTATTTCTTTTCTCCAATAATTCTCATATATTGCAAAATAAATCTTCGTAGAATTATAGCTCATTTGAAGATGTGTAGAATATGTATCTTTGACATAGCTTTTTCAGGTCCAGAATTCCAGCTGCCGGTAATCTCCCTCTTTCTGTAAACCTTGCATATTATGAGAGAAAAGGCATTAGAATTACTCCACAAAGTGTTATATTGAATGAAAACACTATAAATGACAGTAGGAAAACATGATGCAAAATGGACGTATCAACTCCCCCAAGCTTAGACCTCGCTTGCCCTCAAGCGAAAGCCGATATCGATAATCATGTCCACATGTTTAGAGAGAGAGAGAGAGAGAGGTGTTGATAAAAGCAAAATACGGACATAGTAGCATCATGGTCATTATTATGACAACAATAAACTTTATCATAAAACTTCTCATGAGCAAGTAACAATTCATCACAACATCAAAGTATAAGGAATAAACTTTCTTGAAAACTAACAAACTATGTTCTCAGTCAACAATGCAATTGCAATTCATCATATTTCCAGGAAGGGTCTCGTGTCGGAGCCTCTTTGGCAAGTCCACATACTCAACTATCATTTAGTCTTCTATGATTGCTAACACTCACACCATATATATGTAGCAAAAGATTTCAGCCAGACACATAGAAAGATAGGGGCTTATAATTTCGCCTCCCAACATATTTACCTCAAGGGTGATGCCAACAATAATAACTCATGATCACTCATATCCAACTGGATATATATGCCTAGATCTTTCCCCACCACATGATGCTTGCAAAAGAGAAAAATAAAAAGGAATAGAAGAGAATACTATTGACTCTTGCATAAAATGTAAATACATAAAAGTAAAGGATAGGCCCTTCGCAGAGGGAAGCAAAGGTTGTCATGCGCTTTTTGTTTTTGGATGCACAAGCTCTTAGTGCAAAAGAACGTCACGTTATATTGCCCCTTTTGATAGCAACCTTTATTATGCAGTCCGTTGCTTTTATTACTTTGCCATCACAAATTCGTACAACGCTTATTTTCCCTTACACTAAAAGATCATACATATTTAGAAGCAATTTTTATTGCCTTATCCACCGATGACAACTTACTTGAAGGATCTTATTCAATCCATAGGTAGGTATAGTGGACTCTCATAACTTGAAGTTGGGTTTAAGGTTTTGGATGCACAAGTAGTATCTCTACTTAGTGCGGATTTTTGGCTAGCAAAGATATTGGGCAAGCACCACATGTTGGAGGATCTATGACAATATAACTTCTATGTGAATATGAACAAACATAAATCATTACGTTGTCTTCCTTGTCCAACGTCAACAATTCGGCATAAAATACTTAATGGGGGCTCACCATCATAAAAGATGTCCAAGATAGTGTATTTGCATGTGAATCTTCTCTTCCCTTATTAATTCTTTCATGAATTGCATCATCGACCAATGCTATGTTTGTCAACCTTCAATAAATTTTACCACTTATACTCTTTCTTTATGTAATGTCATCACCTTCCATGAGATTAGCATATTATCTTTTCCATTACTTTCTTTATTTTGATTGAAACATAAAAGTGAAGAAGCAAAAACTTAAACTAAACTTTATTATATAACTCTCACTCGATTACATAGATAGATAGATCACGAAACTAGCACTCGGAAATAGATCATACTAAACTTTTTATTCTATTAAATCTCGAAATAACTAAGGATCGAACTATAAATAGGTAAAGATAATAAGAGTGATGGTGTTACGATACCGGGGCACCTCCCTCAAGCTTGGCACAAGCCAAAGGGAGTGCCCATACCCATGTACTCAAGTCTCCTTTGTTGATGATGGTGGTGGTGATGAAGTGGTAGGCTCGTACTTCAGCCTTAGCAGATATTCCAATCTACGGTTGATGCTCCGAAGGGCGATGATTTGCTCTTCCAACAAAACAACTTCACGAGTGAGATAAGTATTCTGAATACGAACTGTTTCAAAGACCTTTAGAGCTTCTATTTCAGAAGGGGTGAGATGAGCATAGAAGGGTTGAAGGATATATTCCTCTTCCGCAATTTATTCCATGGGTAGGGTCTGCCTTCCTTCTTGGGCTTGGTCCTTGACAACTTCTTCGACCTTGTCCTCCTTGATGGCTTCCTTTTTTTCCTCTTTCCTTAGCTCCATCTTCAACAACCAAGCATCGTCCTCCCCATGGTTGGAGGAGGGAGAAGACATGATGCCTGTCTTGGGGAATCTGACAGAAAAACAGCACGAAATAAGAACATAGGATTTCTCCGTGATGTGGTGGTCAAAACGTCCGGAAGTATATATAAAGAATTTTTATCTTGAAAAACAAGTAATCCAGAGGAAAACAAAGTCAAGAAGGTTCCTGAGGGGCCCACTACCCACTAGGGCCCGCCAGGGGGGCAGGCGCACCCTGGTGCCTAGTGGGCACCTGGGTTACCTTCTCGGGTGTTATTTATTTATTTTTTATTTTTTCTAATATTCCAAAACTGACAGAAAATATTTTTGCGGAATTTTTGGAATCAGTTTACTTACCGTATCACGTACCTCTTCCTTTTCAGGGTTCTGGAGTGTTCTGGAAGGTCTCCTTTATGTATTCCTCCGGTGTCATGGTTTGATGATGTTAGTTTCAATATTAATAGGTGTATCTGAGATATAGTGCTTAATTCTTTGTCCATTGACCACCTTCGGATTAGTGCCTTCGGCATTATTGATCTTAATAGCTCCAGAGCGATAAACTTCTCCGATGATATATGGTCCTTCCCATTTAGAGAGAAGTTTTCCTGCCAAAAATCTAAAACGAGAATTGTACAATAGAACATACTCACCCACTTTGAATTCCCTTTTTGGATTCTTTTGTCATGCCATCTTTTAACTTTTTCTTTGAACAATTTGGTATTTTCATAGGCTTGGGTTCTCCATTCATCTAATGAGCTAATGGCAAATAACCTCTTTTCACTGGCAAGTTTGAAGTCATAATTGAGTTCTTTAATTGCCCAATATGCTTTATGTTCTAACTCAAGAGGCAAATGACAAGCTTTTCCATAAACCATTTTATATGGAGACATACCCATAGGAGTTTTATAAGCTGTTCTATAAGCACAAAGTGCATCATCAAGTTTCTTAGACCAATTCTTTCTAGACCTATTGACAGTCTTTTGCAATATTAACTTTATTTCTCTATTGCTCAACTCAACTTGACCACTAGATTGAGGGTGATAAGGGGATGCAATTCTATGGTTGACATCATATTTAGCAAGCAATTTACGAAAAGCACCATGAATAAAATGTGAACCATCATCAGTCATTAAATATCTAGGGACTCCAAACCTTGGAAAAATAACTTCTTTAAGCATTTTAATGGAGGTGTTATGATCAGCACTACCAGTTGGAATAGCTTCTACCCACTTGGTGACATAATCAACAACAACCAAAATGTGTGTAAACCCATTAGAGGAAGGAAAAAGGTCCCATATAATCAAAGCCTCAAACGTCAAATGGTTCAATACCAAGTGAATAATTCATAGGCATTTCCTGACGTCTACCAATATTACCAATTCTTTGACATTCATCACAAGATAAAACAAACTTACGAGCATCCTTGAAAAGAGTAGGCCAATAAAAACCAGATTGTAATACCTTGTGTGCAGTTCTATCTCCCACATGGTGTCCTCCATAGGCTTCGGAGTGACATTTCCGTAGGATTTGTTCCTGTTCATGCTCAAGTATACAACATCTAATAATACCATCTACTCCTTCTTTATAAAGATGTGGGTCATCCCAAAAGTAATGTCTTAAATCATAGAAAAATGTTTTCTTTTGTTGGTATGTGAAACTAGGTGGTATGAATTTAGCAACAATATAATTAGCATAGTCTGCATACCAAGGAGTATTACGAGAAGCATATGTGACAGCTAGTTGTTCATCTGGGAAGCTATCATCAATAGATAGTGGGTCATCAAGAATATTTTCTAACCTAGACAAGTTATCAGCTACGGGATTCTCAGCTCCCTTCCTATTAGTGATATGCAAATCAAATTCTTGTAGCAAAAGGACCCACCTAATGAGTCTAGGTTTAGTTCTTTTCCATAAGGTATTTAATAGCAGCATGGACGATGTGAACAATTACTTTAGAATCAACTATGTAAGATCTGAATTTATCACAAGCAAACACAACTGCTAGAAATTCTTTCTCAGTAGTAGCATAATTTCTTTGAGCACTGTCTAGAGTTTTACTAGCATAATGGATAACATTTAATTTCTTATCAACTCTTTATCCTAGAACAGCACCAACGGCATAGTCACTAGCATCACACATAATTTCAAAGGGCAAGTTCCAATCAGGTGGTTGAACAATAGGTGTAGAGATCAAGGCTTTCTTAAGTGTTTCAAAGGCTTCTACGCAATCATCATCAAAAACAAATGGAATATCTTTTTGCAAGAGATTGGCAAGAGGCCTAGAAATTTTAGAGAAGCCTCTAATAAACCTCCTATAGAAACCAGCATGACAAAGGAAGCTTCTTATACCTTTAATATATTTAGGACATGGCATTTTCTTAATTGCATCAACTTTAGCTTTATCCACCTCAATACCTTGTTCAGAAATTTTATGCCCCAACACAATACCTTCATTCACCATAAAGTGGCACTTCTCCCAATTCAAGACAAGATTAGTTTGTTCACATCTCTGCAAAACTCGATCAAGGTTGCTTAAGCAATCATCAAAACAAGTTCCGTAAACAGAAAAATCATCCATGAAAACCTCAACAATCTTTTCATAAAACTCAGATAATATAGCAGTCATGCATCTTTGAGAGGTTGCAGGTGCATTGCATAAACCAAACGGCATACGTCTATAAGCATAAGTTCCAAAAGGACAAGTAAAAGTGGTTTTCTCTTGATTAGGTTGCGATACGGGTATTTGAGAGAAACCAGAATATCCATCAAGGAAGCAAAAGTGTGTGTGCTTAGATAATCTTTCTAACATTTGATTAATAAAAGGCAAAGGGTAATGATCCTTTCTAGTAGATTTGTTTAATTTTCTAAAATCAATTACCATTCTATAGCCAGTCACAATTCTTTGTGGAATGAGTTCATTTTTATCATTAGGAACTACAGTAATGCCCCCATTCTTAGGGACACAATGAACATGACTTACCCATCTACTATCAGCTATAGGATAAATTATACCTGCTTCCAGAAGCTTTAATATTTTAGTTCTTACCACTCCTTCATCTTAGGATCTAATCGTCGTTGATGATCAACAATTGGTTTAGCATCAGATTCCATATTAAATTTGGTGCTGATATAGAGTGGGACTGATGCCCTTAAGATCATCAAGAGTATATCCAATAGCAGCACGGTGCTTCCTCAAAGTTTTTAATAATCTCTTTTCTTCATGCTCTGTAAGTCTAGCACTAATATAACATGATATAACTTCTTTTCATCAAGATAAGCATATTTCAAAGTATCAGGTAACGGTTTCAATTCAAACATAGGATCACCTTTAGGTGGAGGAGGGACCCTAGAGTTTCAACATCCAAATTGTGTTTAAGAATAGGTTGTTGATCAAAGAACATTTTATCTATTTCATTTTTTTCATGCAAGTGCATATCATTTTCATGGTCTAGCAAATACTATTCTAATGGATCAGTAGGAGGTACGACAATAGAAGCAAGACCAATTATTTCATCTTTACTACACAATTCTTTATCATGAGGTTGTCTATGGAATTTAGAGAAATTAAACTCATGAGATGCATCACCAAAATTAACACTGGCAGTTTCTTTATTGCAATTTATCTTAGCATTAACAGTGTTCAAGAAAGGTCTACCAAATATTACGGGACAAAAATCATCTTGTGGAGAACCAAGAACTAGAAAATCAGTAGGGTATTTTATTTTCCCACACAAGACTTCAACATCTCTAACAATCCCATGTGATAGTATCTCTATTAGCAAGCTTAATAGTAACATCAATATCTTCTATTTCAGCGGGAGCAATGTCATTCATAATTTCTTGATATAAAGTAAAAGGGATAGCACTAACACTAGCACCCAAATCACATAAGCCATGATAACAATGATCTCCTATTTTAACTGAAACAACAGGCATGCCAACAACGGGCTTATTCTTATCTTTAGCATCAGGTTTGGCAATTCTAGTAGCTTCACCACAGAAATAAATAACATGTCCATCAATATTATCGACCAAGAGATCTTTAACCATAGCAACATTAGGTTCAAATTTAATTTGTTCAGAAGGTCTAGGTGCTCTAATATTACTTTTGTTAACCACGGTTGAAACCTTAGCATGTTCCTTTATCCTAATAGGGGAAGGTGGTTTTTCAATATAAGCAGTAGGGAAAAATGGATCAACATTGTAAATGATAGTTTCATCTTTAACTACAACAGGCTCCTCAATCTCTTCTTTAATAAGTGGATGATATTTAAACCATTTCTCCTTAGGGAGATCAACATGAGTAGCAAATGATTCACAAAAAGAGGTACTATCTCAGAGTCAAGTCCATATTTATTGCTAAACTTGTGAAAAGCATCGGTATCCATAAAAGATATAACACAATCGAACTTAAGTGTTATACCTGACTCATTACCTTTGTAGAGTTCCCAATCTTCGGAGTTGCATTTAATTCTTTCCAGAAGGTTCCACCTGAAGTCAGTAGTTTTCTTCATAAAAGAGCCAGTCGAAGAAGAATCGAGCACGGTTTGATCATTATGAGAAAGCCAAGCATAAAATTTTTGTAAGATAATTTCCTTTGAGAGCTCATGATTGGGGCATGTGTACATCATATATTTAAGCCTCCCCCAAGCTTGAGCGATGATTTCTCCTTCACGGGGCCAAAAATTATATATATAATTCCGATCACGGTGAACTAGATACATAGGACAAAACTTTTGATAAAATTCCAATTTCAATCGATTCCAGTCCCAAGCTCCAATATCATCACATAGCCTATACCATGCCAATGCTTCTTCCCCCAAAGATAAAGGGAAAACCTTCTTCTTAACCTCATCTCCAGGTAAACCTGCAAGCTTACATAATCCACAAACTTCATCCACATAGATTAGGTGCATATTAGGATGTAATGTTCCATCTCCTACATAAGGATTAGCTAGCAGTTTCTCTATCATACCCGAAGGAATCTCATAACAAATATTTTTAGTAGGTGCAGTAGGTTGAGGGGAAACTCTTTGTGCTTCCGGTCGAGGTGAAGATACCCCGAACAAACCACTCAAAGGATTGTTTTCCATAGTAGCAAGTAACAGTAAATTTCAGCACGTAATATAAATTTTCCCTTACCAATTTCCACTCACCAAAAGCGCTTCACTCCCCGAAATCGGCACCAGAAAAGAGTCTTGATGACCCAAAAGTATAGGATATCAATCTAGTCCTTTCAATAAGTAAGAGTGTCGAACCCAACGAGGAGCAGAAGGAAATGACAAGCGGTTTTCAGCAATGTATTTTCTGCAAGCACTGAAATTGTCGGTAACAGATAGTTTGGTAGCAAGATAATTTGTAACAAGTAACAAATAGCTAAAGTAAAAAATAAGTGCAGAAAGGCAGCCCAATCCTTTTTGTTGCAAAGGACAGGCCGGAACGGTCTCTTATAATAAGTAAAACGTTCTTGAGGACACATGGGAATTTCATCTAGTCACTTTCATCATGATTGTTTGATTCACGTTCACTACTTTGATAATTTGATATGTGGGTGGACCGGTGCTTGGGTGATGTTCTTACTTGAACAAGCCTCCCACTTATGATTAACCCCCCTCGCAAGCATCCGCACCTACGAAAGAAGAATTAAGATAACATCTAACCATAGCATTAAACATATGGATCCAAATTAGCCCCTTACGGGATAGCGCATAAACTAGGGTTTAAGCTTCTGTCACTCTAGCAACCCATCATCTAATAACTACTCCATGATGCATTCCCTTAGGCCCAAAGATGGTGAAGTGTCATGTAGTCGACGTTCACATAACACCACTAAGGGAATCACAACATACACATCATCAAAAATATCGAATGAATACCAAATTCACATGATTACTTATGACAAGACTTCTCCCATGTCCTCAAGAACAAAAGCAACTACTCACAAATAATATTCATGCTCAAGATCAGAGGGGTAATAAATAGCATAATGGATTTGAACATATAATCTTCCACCAAATAAACTAACTACCATCAACTATAAGATGTAATCAACACTATAGTCACCCACAGGTACCAATCTGAGGTTTTGATACAAAGATTGAACACAAGAGATGAACTACGGTTTTAAGATGAGATAGTGTTGGTGAAGATGTTGATGAAGATTGGTCCTCCCACGATGAGAAGGTTGTTGGTGATGATGATCGCTTCGGTTTCCCCCTCCTGGAGGGAAGTATCCCCGGCGGAATCGCTCCGCCGGAGGGCAAAAGTGCTCCTGCCCAAGTTCCGCCTTGAGACGGCGGCGCTCCGTCCCGAAAGTCCTCTCTTGAATTTTTCTAGGGAAAATGGGCTTATGTACAAGAGATGGGCACCGGAGGCTGGCCAGGGGCCCCACCACCCACCAGGGCGTGCCAGGGGGCAGGCGCGCCCTGGTGCCTAGTGGGCACCTAGGTGGCCCCCTTTGGTATTTCTTTTCTCCAATAATTCTCATATATTCCAAAATAAATCTCCGTAAAATTTCAGCTCATTTGGAGATGTGCAGAATAGGTATCTCTGACATAACTTTTTCAGCTCCAGAATTCCAGCTGCCGGTAATCTCCCTCTTTCTGTAAACCTTGCATATTATGAGAGAAAAGGCATTAGAATTACTCCACAAAGTGTTATATTGAATGAAAACACTATAAATGACAGTAGGAAAACATGATGCAAAACGGACGTATCAATATTTCCAAAGGTGTTTGTTGGGTTGCATGGACCGAGATTGGGATTTCACTCAGTATGATGGAGAGATATCTCTGGGCCCTCTCGGTAATACAACATCGTAAAGAGCTTGCAAGCAATGTGGCTAATTAGTTAGTCACGTGATCTTGTATTACGGAACGAGTAAAGAGACTTGCCGGTAACGAGATTGGACTAGGTATGGAGATATCGATGATCGAATCTCGGGCAAGTAACATATCGCTGGACAAAGGGAATAGCATATCGGATTAACCGAATCCTCGACATCGTGGTTCAACCGATAAAAGATCTTCGTGGAATATGTGGGAACCAATATGGGCATCCAGGTCCCGCTATTGGTTATTGACCTAAGAGGTGTCTCGGTCATGTCTACATGATTCTCGAACCCGTAGGGTCCGCACGCTTAATGTTCGGTGACACTAGAGTAGTATTGGGATATGTACGTTGGTGACCGAATGTTGTTTGAAGTCCCAGATGAGATCCCGGATGACATGAGGAGCTCTGGAATGGTCCAGAGGTAAAGATTTATATATAGGAAGTCCTATTTTGGTCGCCGAAAAAGTTTCAGGCATTATCGGTATTGTACCGCGAGTGCCGAAAGGGGTCCGGGGGTCCACCGGGGGGGGGGTCCACCGGCCCACATGGGCTGTAGAGGGGTGCCCTAGCCTACATGGGCTAGGGGCACCAGCCCCAAGAGGCCCATTGTAACACCCCGAGACCGACGCTCCAGACGCCTTCCATGTATTTCGAGTTTCGTCGTGCGTGTTTTATTTGTCTGTTGCATTCTTCACAGCATCATTTGCATTGCATCATGTCATCATGCCATCATTTTCACAAACTAACTGAAACTCACATAAATAAATTGTATGGATCTCCGATCCATTTAAATCGAGGGAATTCATATGGTGATTTCTCTTTATAACATATCCTCTCGGTATTTAGGGAGCTATAATAAATATTCCATTAGTTTGGAATTAACCGCAACCCACTTGCAATTTAATTCTCATGCCTTTTGCTTCAAGTTTGTTCTTCAAACTTTCTCCATAATTCTTTCTCCATTTATCGAGGCTCCTCCTAAATTCTCAACATTTTTGGACACTCCTAAAACCTTGTCCTAGTTCAAACCATTTGAATTAAACTCAAAGAGTTTGAATTTAAACTTACAACCATGCCCACTTCTATTTTTTTCCTGGATCAAGCTCATTTTAATGAGTCCAGGAAAATTAACCTCATGCCCAAACACTATCCCTAACACTTCCTTTCTTCTCCTTTCCTTCTTTGTTATTTTCTGTTTTTAGAAAAGAAGAAGAAAGAAAGAGAGATAGCCGCAACAGCCGACCAGGCCTCTGGCCTTTTCCCTCACCGCGGTCTGGCCCAGCAGATCGAGGCCCAACCAGCAGCCCAGCCGCACCCCTACCTAAACCTAAACCTAGCGCGATCCCCTCGCAACCAGGCCCGATCCCCATCTCTCCCGATTCCCCCTCGCTTGCGCCGCCAGGGTGAGCCTCGGCTCGAGCCCCTTTCCCCTCCACTCATCTCCCTCCTCGCGCCAGGGATAGGAGCTCCCTCGTCCCCGCCGTCCTTCGGCTCGTCATTGCACCGACCTCCTTCGTCCGTGCCGGAGCGCGTCATCGCGCCGGCTTCAACCCCCCACCGCTCTAAGACGCCAGGGAGGTCGCCCGCTCGCCCGTCGTTCTTGCTTCGCTGGAGCAGAGGACCAGCGCTGCCCCTCATGCCCTTCGCTCACGCCAATACCCGCCATCGCCGCCGGTCAAGTTCCCCGCCGGATCCGGCGACCTCCTCCTCGAACCCGCCGTCTCCGTCCCGTTCCGCGCCTTGCTGCTGCTGGCCCATGAGCTCGCCGGCTACCGCAGGGACGCCATGGTCGAGACCACCTCCTGCAGTTCCTCCTCCACCTCGCCTCTGCGACCTCCCCTGCTGCTCCGCGTCCAAGCACAACACCCCTGCCGTCATCTCTTGTCGCGACCAGCTGCCCCTCCCCGAACACGATGTCTGAAAACTGCTGCCTTCAGATGCGGTTGGTTTCTTTCGGCCATTTGGACATCGTCTCTGTTTCGCTGCCAAGTACCTGCTTGACCACCGAACCAGGACGCCAAGATCCCAAGTCCAAGACCCCCTCAAGTTCGACTACCGGGAATACCGCCAAGTACCCCTTCGGATCACCAAGTTCGACTACCACGTGTACCAGTACCGTTGCAAGAATCGAGACCGACAAGTCCGAAGACCCCAAGTACCACGACGACCAACGAATAGTACCACTACCTCCTCTACCATCGCCGTGTACCCCTACTTCCCTCAACGAACTCGACCCGCTCCGAAAATGCACGCTTCGAAGGTATAACGGCCGAGACGATGACCAGTCGACGAATGCATGTGTTGTGTGAGATGCTCGTGTTTGCACCGTGTCCTAGTTGTCGCTTGCACGTTCCTTCTCGTTTGCCATGACGCCAACACGTGGGAACCCGATATCCGGGATGACCCCACCATCCTTGCATGACACGCTCCCGTCACACTTTCTTTTGCACCGACATCTCGACGAGTTGTCGGATCATCGGAATGTTGCCGTGGCACCATTTCCGTTGTCGTTGCCGTGACACCCCTTTCGTTCCGCCATGGTGACCAAATGCTTCATAACATGCTCATGTTAACATTTTCATAAAATTGCATAAAAACTTGTATATGTCATCCACATCATGATAACAACATTTAAAATGTTTAAAATTGTTGTTTGCATTAAATTGCTAAATGACATGTGGGGATTTACCGGAATTGTTGTTTGTTGTTTTTGGCCTCATTTAAACTTGCCTAGATAGGTAGTTTAATTATGCTTCATCTCTTGCCATGTTAACCAACATTTAATATTGATGAGTAGCATAAACGGGTGTGAACTAAATAATTGCATGTGGTGTTTCGTCAATATGCAACTCGTTGCATATTGAGCTCCACTTAATTTGTAGTATTGTTTGTTGCACTTTGCCATGCCATGCATCTTTAAACCGGACATGCATCGTACTTGATTGTGCATCATGCCATGTTTATGCTTGTTTGTTTACCATGTTGTTTGCTTCTTTCCGGTTGTGCTTCTTCTCGATAGTTCGATTTCGTTGCGATTGTGAGGATCCGTTCGACTACGTTGCTTCGTCTTCTTCATGGATTCGGTCTTCTTCCTAGCAGGATTTCAGGCAAGATGACCGTTACTCTGGATACCACTACTATCTTTGCTTTGCTAGTTGTCTCGATGCTATCGCTATGTCGCGCTACCTACCACTTGTTTATCAAGCCTCCCAAATTGCCATGACAGCCTCTAACCTTTTCCACCTTCCTAGCAAACCGTTGTTCGGCTATGTTACCGCTTTGCTCAGCCCCTCTTATAGCGTTGCTAGTTGCAGATGCAGTTGCAGGTTGTTCCATGTTGGGACATGGATATCATGAGATATCACAATATCTCTTATTTAATTAATGCATCTATATACTTGGTAAAGAGTGGAAGGCTCAGCCTTTTGCTTGGTGTTTTGTTCCACTCTTGCCGCCCTAGTTTCCGTCATACCGGTGTTATGTTCCTTGAATTTTGTGTTCCTAACGCGGTCGGGGTTTATGGGCCCCCTTTGACAGTTCGCTTTGAATAAAACTCTTCCAGCAAGGCCCAACTTTAGTTTTACCATTTGCCTAATAACAACTAAAACTTGCATAGGGACCGGCTAGCACCCGAGGACTCTTAATCTACAACCCGGGCCTGTGCTCCTCATGAGTGTTGGTCCAAAACGGGCGGCCTGCGGGGCCACCACGGGGAAACTCGAGGTCTGGTTTTACTTGTAGCTTGTCCCATCCGATCGTGGCCTGAGACGAGATACGCACGGCTCCTATCAGGTTGTCGGCATGTCGGGAGGTCTTGCTGGTTTTCTTTTACCATTGTTGAAATGTCTTGTGAACCGGGATTTCGAGCTTGATCGGGTTGTTTCGGGAGGAGTATTTTCCTCAGTTGATCGTGAGAGTTTGTGATGGACTAAGTTGGGACACCCCTGCAGGGTTTAAACTTTTGAAAGCCGTGCCCGTGGTTATGTGGCAGATGGGAATTTTTAGTATCCGGTTGTAGAGAACTTGACATCAGATCCGAAATAAAATACAACAACCGCGTGGTTAACCGTGACTGTTTCTTTTCGAGCAAGTTCGGGAAGAGAACACGGTGGGGTTATTTTTGACTCGTAAGTAGTTCAGGATCACTTCTTGATCATTACTAGTTTGCGACCGTTATGCGTAGTTTCTCTTCTTATTCTTGTACTCGTAAGTTAGCCACCATACAATGCTTAGTCGCTTGCTGCAACCTCACCACTTATCCATTCCATACCCATTAAGCTTTGCTAGTCTTGATACCCATGGTAATGGGATTGCTGAGTCCTCGTGGCTCACAGTTTACTACAACAACAGTTGTAGGTACAGGTAATGTGATGTTCATGACGTGAGAGCGATGCTTGCTTGTTTTGGAGCTCTTCTTCTGCTTCTTCTTCGATCAAGGGATAGGTTCCGGGTCGGGAGCCTGGGATTAGCAGGGTGGATGTCGTTCTTCTTTTTCGTTTGGTTTCATCCGTAGTCGGATCCTGCTCTTCTGTATGATGATTGCTATGTATTGATGGACTGTTGTATTCATGTTGTAGCTTGTGGCGAGTGTAAGCCTTTATCTTGTATTCTCATCTATTCAGTACATGGTATGTTGTAATGATATCCACCTTGCTATGCGCTCGAAATGCGATTGTGCCCCAATCATGAATTCATCACGTGATTGGGATAGAATCGCATCTTGGGCGCTACAAGTTGGTATCAGAGCCTTACCGACCGCAGGAGCCCCCTTGATTGATCGAACCGCTGCCGTTGTTGAGTCTAGAAGAAAACTATTTTGAGTCTAGCTATATATCGGAGAGTAGAAATTCTTTTTACTCCTTATCCCCTTTGTCGCTCTGGTGAGGACTCCTGACGTAGGTGTTTTCTCCACTCTTCTATCATTTTTCACTCAAATTTTTTTTAGCATCACGTGGGTATTGTGGAATCGTTCCGATATCATTGTGACGGGGATTCTGTCTTGGTGCCTCCTGACATTTAGGGGTTGTGGCAGTGTCCCGGGGAGTGGAGCTCCAAGGTGTTTTCGTCACAGTGCTTATCGTTTCAGTTCCGGAATACCAGAGGTTGCCGACATCGAAAACGCTTCTATACTC
Organism: Thinopyrum elongatum; assembly: GCA_011799875.1. Lineage (NCBI taxonomy): Eukaryota > Viridiplantae > Streptophyta > Magnoliopsida > Poales > Poaceae > Thinopyrum > Thinopyrum elongatum. The sequence goes on from CM022298.1 coordinate 194,380,622, forward strand.
TTTGTGGTGAGAGTAGTTTGACGACACCTAGTACTGGGGAGAGTGATCAGATGTATTGCCACAGCTAGTATATCGGATGTTTTTGAAGGTCTGAGGTACACGATTTTCGAGGTTTTCTGGGTTATGTGTTGACGGATGGATACAGTTGGAGTGTAGGATTTGTTAGTTGTGTGAGATATTTGTGCCTCCTTGTATCCCCAACACCAGATTGCATAACCAGAAAGTTTCGGGAGTTCATAGGTGGGAATTCAAGTAGTTACCTAGGATATCTTTCCGACAGATGCATGATATGAGATTGGGGTTCGACGTCTAGTGGTCCGCCTGTCCACGGTTGGTTTTACAGTGGTCTCGTTGTGTCTTAAAGAGCCCTGTGTAGCTTTGCTATGGCTCGGGGACGCTTCGTATGTCATGTGCACTGCCTTGTACATGATGGTGCTGTACGATCGAGCCCGTGTGGGCCCCACCACGAAAACTTTGGACGAAATCTCTATCATATGTTTGTTCCGGCTTATTTTCCAAGCCAAATCCTTTGTTTTGTTTTGGTTGTGGTATTCGAGTTGCTTCGATGTCAAGTGTTGATTCCATACCTTTTCCTAAGCGGTGTTCTCATATTTCTATGGGAGTGCTAATTCTTCCTGATCATCGAGATTGTCATTTCAATTCTTTTCCAACTGGTATGCTTCTCTTCAAGATAATTCAATCATCTTTCTCATTTGCAAGAGCAATTCTCAGTTTTCTCAACAGTGTCCGTTTCATCCGTCCCAAGTTGCATTTTTTTTCCACCATCCCACCCTTTTCTTCAAGGACTCAGATTTCTTAATCAAGTATCCATTTTATTGATGTGAAGTCTCTTCACTCTCTTCCTTCAATGTTCTTATCCGGTGATTATCATGAAGATGGTCAGGAGTTTCAAGTTAATCATTCTTTCATTCTCATTTTTTTTCTCTCCGGTGGATTCAATGCAAGCTTTCGGTGTTGATCATACCCCTTTCATTGTTTCAAATGCTATCTCATGCCGGTGCACCTCTTAATCGTTCACCTCTCGCTATTCATTTGTTCCGGAGTGCTGAATATATCTCAGAAGATTCGTGTTTCCATTCTTAATCCGTTCAATTTGTATCGAGGTTGTTACCTCATTCAAGCCATTTAATTCAACCGGTGCAATCTCTCTTTCAAGCAATCATTCAACGGTGTTTCTTTTGAGTGGGCCCTAACCCACAGGTCTTTTCCCAGGATCTTACCTGACTATTCTAAATTTTCCGGAGTTATTCTCAAATCTTTTCAAAGTTTGATGTAAGGATGAATTATTCATCAGTCATATGCCTTCTTCAAGATCGCTTCCAAATTCCTTTCATCGTTGGCTCAACCTTTTCTCTTTTCATTCTTCCGGAGTGTCTCAACATTTTTTGGTGGTGTTCCTTGTCGTCATTCTCAATGTTGAAGACCTAAGAAGAGTTTTCCTCCAAATCTTGTCCATTTTCTCGAAGATTCGTGGTTCTAGCTTCATGCCATCCTCACAATTGTCTTGATTGTGAGAATTATTTTCACACCCATCCGGAGCATTTTGTGAGTTCTTCCCATTTTATTCCTCCGAAGGCCATCATTTCAGAAGATTCATTCGTTCTCAACGTTTAGCTCTCATTCCCCAATTCTTCCGTTGCATCGTTCAAGTATTCTCTAGTCAGCTTGTCATCTCTTCATTCTCCTGTATCTAAAATCACCCAAGTATCTTTGTTTGTTTTCTAATTATTACCGGCGAGGCATTCTTTTCTTCATTTATTTTAAATTCTTACGGTGGTTCATTCAACATTCCTATTCCTTTATTATCGTATCATTTTCATTCGTTCTTTCTAATCCTACCGGTGATTCGTTGAAGACTTCCTCAAGTTTGCGCTATATCTCTCCTTAATCCTTTTCAACGAGTATAAGTAGTATGCCAAATCCATTGCTTGTCATCAATTCAAATTGATGAAGGATACGCATAACATAATTCTTATTCTTGTTTCATCCAAGTGATTAATTCCTTCCTTCCGAGTTTGTTCTTGAGGAATAAATTCTTGGTTTCAATTGTTCATCTTTCTTTTCCGGAGTTCCAAGTTTTCTCGGTTATATCATCGCGAAGCTCCTTCTAAATCATTGCAAGGCTCACCTTGTTCTTTCAACTTTTCTTTCTTTCTATCATTCTTTTATTACCGGAGTTCTTCATGAAGGCTCTACATGATGGTTCATCAAAGAGTGCATTCATTATCGAAGTGTTCTGTCAATATTCTTTTTGGAGGAGCTCATATATTCTTCTTCGTGCATTTCGAAGTGCGATTCTTTCTACCTTATCATTTGAGGTGGTGTTATGTCATTCTTGACAATTTCCCTTCATGTTTCAAGGTTCACAAGTTGTTAAGAATGAGATATTTAAACCCATCATTTTCTCTTTGTTCAGAAGATATTTGCAACCCATCAATCTCTTTGTTGGAGTTATCTTGGGTTATATTTCACCTAAAACCTCCCCTAAGGAATGTTGCTATTGTGGTGCTTATCAATGATCCAATCTTCTCCTTCTCATCTCGGTGAAGAAGTTTTTCATCTCTTCGTTGTTCTCAAGCAATCAATTGTTTTCGTTAGTGGCAGGATTTAACTTCAAAATTTTGAGATGTTTTTCCATAAGCCCACAACAAGTTTATTCTTTTCGTTGTTGATTTTCCAACAACTCCGTTCAATCCTTCTTTTAAGGATGCTCTCTCAAATTCATTTGAGGGAGAAGTTGTTTTCTCTTCTCCGTTCTTTTCATTCGATTCATTTCGTTTCTTCTGGAGGCATTGTGTTGTTGCTCACGTCAAGTATCATTCCATCTTGTTAAGTTCTTGTTCAATTCCTTCGCTTTTTCAGTCTGAGTGCTGCCGAATTCTTCTTTCCTTGCTTCTCTTCAACCAAAGTGGGTTCAAAGTCTATATTGTTCCTTGAGCTCTTGGCTCTTGTCGTATTCCTTGTTCCTCTTTGCTAATGGAGTGTTTGCAATCTCGTTCATCTCCATTGTATTCTTTCATTCAATTTGTTCAACCTCTCAAGGTTCGTGGTTTCACTCGTTTGTCAAAGAAGCAACTTTGTTTTACCTCTTGCTCTTCCGCTTCTCTCCGGTGCCATCCCTAGATCTTGGGGCGAGATCTCTTGTAAGTGGAGGAGAGTTGTAACACCCCGAGACCGACGCTCCAGACGCCTTCCATGTATTTCGAGTTTCGTCATGCGTGTTTTATTTGTCTGTTGCATTCTTCATAGCATCATTTGCATTGTATCATGTCATCATGCCATCATTTTCGCAAACTAACTGAAACTCACATAAATAAATTGTATGGATCTCCGATCCATTTAAATCGAGGGAATTCACATGGTGATTTCTCTTTATAACATATCCTGTCGGTATTTAGGGAGCTATAATAAACATTCCATTAGTTTGGAATTAACCGCAACCCACTTGCAATTTAATTCTCATGCCTTTTGCTCTAAAACATAAATAAAGTCATACAAGCTTTATATTACAAGCCAGGGCCTCGAGGGCTCGAATACATAGCTCGATGGCATACCAGCGTCAGCGGAAGCATCAGATATCTGAGTACAGATATAAAAGAAAACAGAAAGGCCTTAAGAAGGCGGGACAAAAGAAAACACTACGATCGAAAGGCGTAGGCCTCCTGCCTAGGACCCTCCGAACCTACTTCCGGTCGTTAGCCAACTCGTAGCAGTAGCATCCTCGGGGTAGTCGTAGTCGACCGTGCAGCTGTCTCAGGGGCTCCGTCATCTGGTCTCGACAAACTGATAAGGGGAGAAAAAGAAAGCAAAGCAACCGTGAGTACTCTGAAGTACTCAGCAAGCAAGGATCTACACTACATATGCATCATTATCAAAGAGAGGCTGTATATGTGGACTGGGCTGCAGAAATGCCAGAATAGAGAGGAAAGCCTAGTCCTATCGAAGACTAGCATCTTCAAGAATCTTCCAGCATCTTCGAGCGTCTTGCAGCATTTAGAAGAGTATAGAGTAGCATAGTATAACGTAGTAGTAGAGGTATCAAGCAACAGTCTCGCTCAGAGATCCTTCCTCGACTCCCTGCGAGAAAGCGATCCCGGAGCCACATATCCAAATCCATCTCAAGTTCTAGTTGTTTTGATCGGGATACAACTCCGAGTGTCCTTTACCGTAGGACCGGCTATCGATAGATGTGTTCTTCCCTGCAGGGGTGCACCAACTTACCCATCACGCTCGCTTAACTCCGGCCGGACACACTTTCCTGGGTCATGCCCGGCCTCGGCCAAACGACACACCGCAACCCTACCTACAGCTCAGCAGAGAGGTCCCCGCCGGTCTATCTCCTAAGCGCAAGGGGGTCTTGGGCCATCGCCCCTCGCCCTCCGGGTCGTTGCATGTAGGGCGAACCAGGCTCCACCACTACCGGATGGTGCTGGCCCAGCCCGGCCGCAATGCTGAACTGGACATCTGACAGAGCTTTCGGCTGATGCTACGGTGCAGAACGCCCATACTATGCCCACGTGATGGTTAGTGCTATCCGACCAAAGGCCGGCTCAGATTAAATATCCAAATCGTTAGGACTAGGGGCTTGCGGAAACGAGCAGAGACTCACGAAAGATGTGACCCCGTCGCCCCGTCTCGAGGACTTGCTACAAGGGCTAAGAATGCCCGGCCGCGCCTCGTAAAATAACTCACGGGTAACTATCCATCATTCACCAAGTAGCAGTATCATCAGTTATGTAAGGCATCCGTGTGGCTACCATATCAAGGGGGAATCCGAGGCATCACCCTCGTTGGACTCCCACCTGATGTAATAACGAGGTGGACGTAGGAGGATTCACCCTCGAGGTCCACACCTGAGGTGTTGCACGACTTCGTCGTTTTCGGGGGTGGTGTAGAAGGAATCACCCTCGCTGACCACGACCGATTAACTACCCTACAAGGTTATCATCAGAAGTGCTGACGAGGTATCACCCTCGGCACTCGATAGTAACCCAGTAGCGTCGAGCAACTAAGGAGGAAGTGAGGTGCGGTGCCGGGTCCTGGTCTTCGATCCCGTCGATCGGGTCTTCTGATACTCTAGCGGGGCAGTCGGGATAAGTGGGGTCACTGAGGGGCTCTACCCAGCCTATACTAAGCAGTTTAGGATAAACATGAAGGTATCAATAGCAGGTTACAATAAACAGGCTATGCAGCAGAATAGGAGCAATCAATTACAGTAGCAAAATCTAATGCAAGCATGAGATAATAGAATAGACGATATCGGGATGATCAAAGGGGGGGCTTGCCTGGTTGCTCGGCGGCAAAGGCAAAGTCGTCAGAAGTGCAGCCAATCACCGGAGCTGCGTCGATCTCGAAGGCTACGTCGGCACCGGGATCTAACGAGAGAGAAGAGGGGGAGGAAACAGTATAAATATAAAGCAAACATGTGCTACACAACGTATGACATGATAATAAACAGTGCCGGGTGTGTCCTAACGTATGGTTGCACGTCACCGAGGAAGGAAGAATCCATCCGGGAATGTTTTCCTGGTTCCGGACATTTGTCAGACAGATGACCGGAGGGGGACGGTTCCATGTTCGGATAGATAGGAACGTGTGGCGGATGAACGGACCGCGTATTCGGATTCGTCTCGTTGTTCTGAGCAACTTTCATGTAGAAAGTTTTTCGATCCGAGCTACGGTTTATTTTCTATGATTTTCTAAAGTTTTTAGCATTTTCTGAAATTATTTCTATTTAACAGAAAAAGATATATGACGTCAGCATGAGGTGGAGATGACGTCAGCGGTCAACAGACGCGCTGACCAGAGTCAAATCTGACATGTGGGTCCAGTGGGACCCACATGTCACCCTCTGTTAGCTTTAACAGAGTTTTAAGCTAACTAACAGGGTTATTTAGCTAAGTGGGGCCCTTCTGTCAGTGTCACTATTTATTTAATTAATTAAACTTATTTAGCAAAATGATTAATTAGACAAATAAACGAGGCGGGCCCACACGTCAGCTGCAGGGGTGAACAGTAACCACGTTGACCCAGGTCAACATGGTCAAAGTGGGACCCCTGGGCCCACCAGTCAGTGGCCCAGGTGGTGCCACGTGGGTGCCACGCCAGCGGGGCTGCCGGAGTTGCGCCGGCGACCATCCCCGCGGCGGATCCGCGCCGGAGTTGGCCGGAAATCCGCTACGGTGAGCCGTTTCGCGCGCGCCCGGGTTCATTCGAACGGGCTCACGGAGCCGCGTCCGTTGGTGGTGTCCATGGCGACTGGGGTGGCCGGAGCTCGCCGAAAATGAGCTCGAAGCGACGGCCGGAGTTCGGGCCTCGATGCATCTCGGTGAAACGCGGCGCTAGTGATCATTTAAATGGCTAGGTGGGCTCAACGTGCGCGTGCGAAGTCGCCGGTCGTGCGTGCGTGACCAAATGGTCGCCGGAGCCTTGCCGGCGACGAGACTTGCGGAACCGAGCTCGGGTACCAGGGGAAACGACGGCGCAGCGCGTCCTGGAGCTTCACGAGGGGACAGAGGGGAAACTGGGGCTTACAGCGCGGCTCACGGTGGCCCTCGGGGGTTTAGTAGCAGCAGAGCTCGCCGGATTCGAGCGGCGGATCACGGCGGCACCGAAGAGGGGGAGAGCTCGATATCGACGCTGTGGTCCTCCCCGGCTCCAGCTGACGGTTGAGGAGGAAGAAGCAGGCGCCGGCGAAGCTTCTGGACTCCACAGAGAGGCTCGATGACGCCGGTGGCCGCGTCGGAGCAACGGCGCGGTGGCGACCTCTCGGGACAGAGAGAGCAGAGGGGAGCGGCGAGCGCGTGAGTGAGGGAGAGAGAGGAATGAGAGGGAGGAGTCCAGGGGGGAGGGCTCGAGGGCGAGCTTATCCCCTCGCCTGGCCGCGGCGTCGCGGTGTCGAGCGGCGAACGGCCGAGGCACGAGCGGCCATGGCGATGCCGACACGGCGACGGGGAGCAGGTGAGGGAGTGGGCTGGCTGGGCCGGCGCCAGGTAAGTGGCTTCGGCCGTTTTCTTTCTGTTTTACTTTTATTTAATTAACAGGAAAGGTAAAAGATTTATGTAGGCATCCAAATAACTTTGAAAAAAATATGGGTCTAGGTCCCATAAATCCAATACACTTTTAGGCACTGGCACAAAAAGTTCCAAGGCAGAAGGAAGTGACTAGGTATTTTTAGAAATTGAATAGGGCCATTTAAATGCTGCTGGACCTCAAAATTAAAATCCAGGGCATTTTGGGAATTTTGGTAAGGTTGGTTACAATTTTACAATTGCCTTGAGATTACTTTCTAGCTAATGAACATTTTAGTTTTCAATTTAGAGCAACTTTTATTTTCATTTTGAATTTGAATTTATTTCAGAGAGGAGTTTGAAATGAAGTGTCTAACCACTGTGATCTAGCATTGCAAATGGGTATGACTTGGCATGATTATCATTATGTCACAGTGCTTATTACACAGGGGTGTTACAAATTCTCCTCCACTAAAAGAAATTTTCGTCCCGAGAATTCAGGAGGAAGAAGGGAAGAGGTCGGGGTATTCCTTGCGAAGATGATCCTCGCGTTCCCAAGTGGCTTCATCTTCAGTATGATTTGACCACTGCACTTTGAGAAACTTGGTAACCTTCTGACGGGTCCGACGTTCAGCTTCATCGAGAATACGGATCGGATGCTCCTTATAAGATAGGTCATCTTGCAATTCGAGCATCTCGTGATCCACTGCGCGGTGCGGAGATTCTTTGAAGCATTTTCGAAGCTGCGACACGTGGAAGACGTCGTGGATATGAGAGAATTGCGGCGACAACTCCAATTTATAAGCCACCTGTCCACGTCTGGCAACTATGCGAAAGGGACCAATATAGCGAGGAGCTAACTTGCCCTTGATTCCGAAACGACGGGTGCCCTTCATGGGAGTGACGCGCAAATAAGCTTGATCACCAGGTTGATAAGTCAAACCCTATCGTTTGCGATCGTAGTTGCTCTTCTGGCGGTCTTGAGCCGCCTTGAGATTTTCCCGGACTATACGAACTTGCTCTTCAACGTGTTGAATAATATCCGGACCCACGAGCGGTCGTTCCCCAGTTTCTGACCAATTCAGAGGGGTTCGACACTTACGTCCATAAAGTACTTCAAAGGGGGCCATCTTCAAGCTGGCTTGATAGCTGTTATTATAAGAGAACTCAGCATACGGGAGAGATTCTTCCCACTTCTTGCCGAAAGAAATAACACAAGCTCGCAGCATGTCTTCAAGCACTTGATTGACTCGTTCGACTTGACCTTGGGACTGGGGGTGATAAGCTGAACTCCAGGTAATATGAGTTCCCATAGCTTCTTGAAAACTTTCCCAGAATTTTGAAGTGAAAAGACCGCCACTGTCCGAACTGATCTCCTTCGGGATACCATGGAGTGAAACAATTCTGGAGATATACAACTCTGCTAGCTGACTGGCAGTGATCGCCTCTTTGACAGGCAGAAAGTGTGCAACTTTGGAAAGTTGGTCGACGACGACAAGAATAGCATCGTGACCCTTCTATGACTTGGGAAGACCAGTAATGAAATCCATTTGAACCTTATCCCATTTCCACAACGGAATAGGACGTGGTTGCAGAATTCCAGCAGGCTTCTGATGTTCTGCTTTTACGCGACGGCAAACATCACATTCAGCAATGTAACGAGCAATATCCTGCTTCATTCTAGACCACCAGTACCTTTGACGAAGATCACGATACATCTTGGTGCTACCCGGATGAATAGACAGCGGTGTATCATGTGCCTCCTTCATGACCTTATCAGTCATAAGCTCAAAGCGAGGTACCACAATGCGGTCTCTGAAGTACAAGGTTCCATCTTCAGACAACGAGAAATCCCTGTACTTTTCCAGGTGAAGATCTTTCTTCATCAGATCAACTTCAGCATCTTTAGTTTGTGCATCCTTAACGGCCTTCTCAAGGTCTGGTTCAACAACTAAGGTTTTTAGGTATCCTTGAGGAACTATCTCGAGATTTAGCTTTCGAAGCTCTTCATACAGGAGTGGTTGCTCTAGCTGGACTTCAAGTTCACAGCAATATGATTTACGGCTCAATGCATCAGCCATTAAATTAGCCTTTGTAACACCCCCGTGTAATAAACTCTGTGACACTCTGTTAAAACTGCCAAGTCATGATCATTTGCAGTGCCATGTCATATGGGTTAATAATCCAATTCAAATCCACGTCTGAAAATCAACTCAAATTCAAAGGTGAATTATAAAATTGATCAAACACTGTTGGGAAAATGTTCATTAAATGGCAAATAATTCATGAACATTTCTAAAATCAAAATCAAAATATTTGGAGTTGGGCAAGTGACTCAAACAAGATGAAACAGCACCCAAAACAGCAATATTAATTCAGTTAAAATCATTATAGATTCAAATGAACTCCAAATCTGCCCAAACCACTTTTTGATGAGAGATGATATTGCATTGCAATATTTGGGCCAACATTCACATTTTTCAAAAGTGCACAAGTGCCCTAAACATTTTGAAACAGAAAAGGATAAAAGAAAATGGAGAAGCTAAAACAGAAAAACAAAAGCGGGACACTGTGCACTGGGCCTTAGTGCACAGTGCCCCGAGTCGCGGCCCAACTGGCCCAGCTTCTCCTCCCTCCTCCCCGTGTCGGCCGCGCCCTGGTCGCGCGCGCGCGCGCCAGCCGGGCGGCGACACGGCGACGGCACCGACGCCACCGACAGCCGCGAGGAGATAAGGGCGAGGCCCGTGCGTCTCCCCTGGCTCTCCTCGCCACTTTCCCCTCTCCTCTCTCTCGCTCCGCCCGTCTTCCCCTCCAGATCCAGAGAGGCCGAGCGCCAGCCTCGCCGCCGTTCGCCTCCGTCGCGGCCACCGTCATCCCCGGGGCACGCCGAGCTGTCCACCGTCTCCGCCGTCCTCGACTACGCCGCCCCGAGCCATTCGGTGGAGCCGAGGAGCCCCAGAGACGCCGAGCCGCACCGCCCCCTTCTTCTCGGACTCCGGCGAGAACTCGGCGAATCCAGCCGCTCCGCGCCTGCCCCGAGCAGGCTCTGAACGGCTACCACCGTTGTGAGCCTCTCCTTCCCTCCCTGCTTCTTCTCCTCGTCGTTCCCGAGCTGTAGACGCCGCCCCGTTCACGCCCGAGCTCACAGTCGCGCGACCTCGTCGCCGGCGTGGCCACGGTGACCAAATGGTCCCGTGCGCGCCACCATCACACTCACCGCGACGAGTAGACCCCGCCTAGCCTTTTCCTTCACTTGTTTGCACGCTGGGTCGCCGTTTCCGTCGCTCGCCCGAGCACCTCGCCGCCGATGTCGACGCCGCCGTCACGTTAGGCCTCCCCGGTCCGTTCCGACACCATAGATGGACGCGGCGTCGAGTCCTCGTTCGAACGCTGTCAACCGCGCGCGAAATAGTGCGCTAAAACGCAAATCCGACGAACTCCGGCGAGCGGCCGCCGCGAAATTGGTCGCCGGAGCGATCTCCGGCGCCGGCGCCGACGTGGCCGCCACGTGGGTCGCCCTGGGTCACTGACCCGTGGGCCCAGGGGCCCGCGTTGACTAGTTGACCAAGTCAACTATGCTGGCGTGGCCGACCCAGAGCCACTGACAGGTGGGCCCCCGCGACTAATTAACCTAAATAAAGATTTAATTAATTAGAAACTAATTAGATTAACCTAATGTCTCACTGACATGTGGGGTCCACCCCCTAATTAACCCTGGTAATTAAATTAATCCACTGATTAGCCTAAACAGAGGCTGACATGTGGGTCCCACTGGACCCACATGTCATATTTGACTTAGTCAGCCGACTGTTGACTTGCTGACGCCAGCAGCGCGTCATGCTGACGTCATAATTCATTTTCTGATAAATAAAATAATTCCAGAAATTCAAATAATCTTTAAAAATTAATAACTTTTAAACCGTAGCTCGGATCGAAAAAGTTAAAACATGAAAGTTGCTCAGAACGACGAGACGAGTCTGATCGTGCCGTCTGTTTCTCCATCGGAACCCCCTACGTAGAAGAACTCGTAACTCCGGACCCGAATCCGACAGATGAATAGTGCACACACGTCGGATATTAAATCCCAGAATAATTCTAAAAATAACTAAAATGACTTAGATGCATATTTAGGCAACCCTACACTGCATCATAGCATCACACGCACCGTGTTGCATTTGTTTGCATTATGTTTACCTGTTTCTTCCCCCTCTTCTCTCTCGGTAGCCCCCGACGTTGACGTAGCTCCCGAGGCAGACGCCGCACAGGAGTACGACTACGTCCCCGACGATACTACTGAAGACCTTGCCCTTGCCCCAGAGCAAACAGGCAAGCACCCCCATTTTGAGCATGCCTATATCGCCTACTCTCTTCTCTCTTATGCTTGCATTAGAACTGCTACTGCTACTGTTTTCCTATATCTGCTGCATAGCCTGATTATTGTACCCTGCTTTGTTACCTTACTGGTTATCCTAGACTGATTATTATAGGCTGGGTAGAGACACGACAGAGACCTCCACTTGATCCCGACTGCCCTGCTGGATATCAGAAGACCCGATCATCGGGATTGAGGACCAGACCCTGGCACCGCACATCACTACCCCTTAGTTGCCGACACTGCTGGGTTACCGTCGAGTGCCGAGGGTGATACCTCGTTAGCACTTCTGATGTTAACCTTGCAGGTTAGTTACTCGGTCGTGGTAAGCGAGGGTGATTCCTCCTACACCACCCCCGATAACGACATCGTCGCGCAACCTCTCAAGTGTGGACCTCGAGGGTGATTCCTCCTTCGTTCACCTTGATGATAACATCGAGCGGGAATTCCATCGAGGGTGATTCCTCATGGTTCCCTTCGGTGTCCGACACACACTTACCTTGGATATTATGACTTGACTATGAACCACGATACTAAAGACGGGTCGGCCCTGAGGGGTACCCGCGCGAGCTTAACGCGAAGTGATGTGGAGTCGGGTTGACCTGGATGGTGCCCGCGAGATAACTACGAGGCGTGGCCGGGCATTCTTAGCCCTTGCCGCAAGTCCTCGAGACGGGGCGACGGGGTCACATCGATCGTGAGTCTCTGCTCGTTTCCGCGCGCTCCTAATCCACTACGGTTTGGATATTTGATCCGAGGGGCCTCTGGCCCGATAGCACTAACCATCACGTGGGCATAGTATGGGCGTTCTGCGTCGTATACTTCAGCCGAAGCTTAATGGACGTCAGCGACTGAGCGGCGCGCGCTGGATTGGACTGGTTACGCAACCGTGCTTGTATTAAGGGGTTGCTAGGTCTGCTTCCGGCCGCCCACGCAACGCGCAGGAGTTCCCGGGGCGATGGCCCAAGACCCCTGGGGGCATAGGTTAGTCCGGCGTGCTGACCTCTCTGTTAAGTATTTGGTCGGGTTGCGGCGTGTTGCTTAGCCGAGGCCGGGCATGACCCAGAAAAGTGTGTCCGGCCGGAGTTAAGCGAGCGTGGTGGGTAAGTTGGTGCACCCCTGCAGGGAAGAAACTTCTATCGATAGCCTGTCCTACGGTAACGGACACTCGGAGTTGTATCCCGATCGGTACAACTAGAACATGTGATGAGAATTGGATAGTACGGCTCTGGGATTGCTTTCTCGCAGGGAGTCGAGAAAGGATCTCAGGTCGAGGTTGATGATATTACTACTACTACTTTACATTATGTTCATCTGCTCTCTCCTGATGCTGCAAGACTGTCGAAGATTGTTGAAGATGCTAGTCTTCGATAGGACTAGGCTTTCCCCCTCTACTCTGGCATTTCTGCAGCCCAGTCCACATATACAGCCATTCCTTTGACAATGATGCATATGTAGTGTAGATCCTTGCTCGCTGAGTACTTCGGATGAGTACTCACGTTTGCTTTATTTTCTTTTTCCCCCATTTTCCATTTGATGCCACCAGACGACGGAGCCCCTGAGCCAGAAGCCCCAGCCGACGACCAGTACTACTATCCGCCTGGCGAGTACTACTACTACGAGGAGCCGTTCGACGACCAGGAGTAGGATCGGAGGGTCCAGGGCAGGAGGCCTACGCCTTTCGATCGTAGTTTTTATTTTTACCCCGCCTCTGTGAAGGCTTATCTCTCTCTCTGTAATATATCTGTACTCAGATATCTAATGCTTCCGCTGACGCTTGTATGCCATCGAGCTTGTATTCGAGCCCTCGAGGCCCTGGCTTGTAATATTAAGCTTGTATGACTTTATTTTATGTTTTAGAGTTGTGTTGTGATATCTTCAAGTGAGTCCTTAGGCTTGATCGTGCGCATTTGCGTGTATGATTAGTGCACGATTAAGCCGGGGTCGTCACAGGTTGGTATCAGAGCCAGGTTTCGATCCTGGGACCTGTGGGTTATGGGCCAGAAAGTTCTCTTATAACAACAGTTATCAAGCCAGCTTAAAAATGGCCCCATTTGAGGTTCTTTATGGTCGTAAATGTCGAACCCCTCTGAATTGGTCAGAAACTGGGGAACGACCTCTTGTTGGACCGGACATCATTCAGCATGCCGAAGAACAAGTCCGAATTGTCCGGGAGAATCTCAAAGCAGCTCAAGACCGTCAGAAGAGTAATTATGATCGCAAGCGATGGGGTGTGATCTATCAACCTGGTGATCAAGCCTATCTTCGTGTCACTCCAATGAAGGGCACCCGTCGTTTCGGAATCAAGGGCAAGCTAGCTCCTCGCTACATTGGTCCTTTCCGTATCGTGGCTAGACGGGGACAGGTGGCATATAAATTGGAGTTGCCACCGCAATTCTCCCATATTCATGATGTCTTCCACGTGTCGCAACTCCGTAAGTGCTTCAAGGAATCCCCGCGTCGTGCAGTGGATCATGAGATGCTCGAGCTACAAGATGATCTTTCCTATAAGGAGCATCCGATCCGCATCCTCGACGAAGCTGAGCGTCGTACTCGTCAGAAGACGACCAAGTTCCTAAAAGTGCAATGGTCGAATCACACTGAAGACGAAGCCACTTGGGAACGCGAGGATCATCTTCGGGAAGAATATCCCGGACTTTTCCCTTCTACCTCCTAAAATTCTCGGGACGAGAATTTCTTTTAGAGGAGGAGAACTTGTAACACCCCCTAGTAATAAGCTCTATGACACTCTGTTAAAACTGCCAAGTCATGATCATTTGCAGTGCCAAGTCATAAGGGTTAATGATCCAATTCAAATCCACATCTGAAAATCAACTCAAATTCAAAGGTGAATTATAAAGTTGATCAAACACTGTTGGGAAAATGTTCATTAAATGGCAAATAATTCAGGAACATTTTTAAAATCAATATCAAAATATTTGGAGTTGGGCAAGTGACTCAAACAAGATGAAACAGCACCCAAAACAGCAATATTAATTCATTTAAAATCATTACAGATTCAAATGAACTCCAAAACTGTCCAAACCACTTTTTGGTGAGAGCTAATATTGCATTGCAATATTTGGGCCAACTCCCACATTTTTCGAAAGTGCACAAGTGCCCTAAACATTTTGAAACAGAAAAGGATAAAAGAAAATGGAGAAGCTAAAACAGAAAAACAAAAGCGGGACACTGTGCACTGGGCCTTAGTGCACAGTGCCCCGAGTCGCGGCCCAACTGGCCCAGCTTCTCCTCCCTCCTCCCCGTGTCGGCCGCGCCCTGGTCGCGCGCGCGCGCGCCAGCCGGGCGGCGACACGGCGACGGCACCGACGCCACTGACAGCCGCGAGGAGATAAGGGCGAGGCCCGTGCGTCTCCCCTGGCTCTCCTCGCCACTTTCCCCTCTCCTCTCTCTCGCTCCGCCCGTCTTCCCCTCCAGATCCAGAGAGGCCGAGCGCCAGCCTCGCCGCCGTTCGCCTCCGTCGCGGCCACCGTCATCCCCGGGGCACGCCGAGCTGTCCACCGTCTCCGCCGTCCTCGACTACGCCGCCCCGAGCCATTCGGTGGAGCCGAGGAGCCCCAGAGACGCCGAGCCGCACCGCCCCCTTCTTCTCGGACTCCGGCGAGAACCCGGCGAATCCAGCCGCTCCGCGCCTGCCCCGAGCAGGCTCTGAACGGCTACCACCGCTGTGAGCCTCTCCTTCCCTCCCTGCTTCTTCTCCTCGTCGTTCCCGAGCTGTAGACGCCGCCCCGTTCACGCCCGAGCTCACCGTCGCGCGACCTCGTCGCCGGCGTGGCCACGGTGACCAAATGGTCCCGTGCGCGCCACCATCACACTCACCGCGACGAGTAGACCCCGCCTAGCCTTTTCCTTCACTTGTTTGTGCGCTGGGTCGCCGTTTCCGTCGCTCGCCCGAGCACCTCGCCGCCGATGTCGACGCCGCCGTCACGTTAGGCCTCCCCGGTCCGTTCCGACACCATAGATGGACTCGGCGTCGAGTCCTCGTTCGAACGCTGTCAACCGCGCGCGAAATAGTGCGCTAAAACGCAAATCCGACGAACTCCGGCGAGCGGCCGCCGCGAAATTGGTCGCCGGAGCGATCTCCGGCGCCGGCGCCGATGTGGCCGCCACGTGGGTCGCCCTGGGTCACTGACCCGTGGGCCCCAGGGGCCCGACCGGCCAGCTGACCGGTCAGCCCTGCTGACTGGACCGGCCCAGTCGCTGACACGTGGGCCCCACCTCCCTGTTAATCTAATTAAAACGTTTTAGAAATAAAAATAAACTAATTACCCTAATGAGTCTATGACATGTGGGACCAGAAGCCTAATTAGCTAATTAGATTAGTTTAACTCACTGTTTAGGTAAACAGAGGCTGACATGTGGGTCCCACTGGACCCACATGTCATATTTGACTTAGTCAGCCGACTGTTGACTTGCTGACGTCAGCAGCGCGTCATGCTGACGTCATAATTCATTTTCTGATAAATAAAATAATTCCAGAAATTCAAATAATCTTTAAAATTAATAACTTTTAAACCGTAGCTCGGATCGAAAAAGTTAAAACATGAAAGTTGCTCAGAACGACGAGACGAGTCTGATCGTGCCGTCTGTTTCTTCATCGGAACCTCCTACGTAGAAGAACTCGTAACTCCGGACCCGAATCCGACAGATGAATAGTGCACACACGTCGGATATTAAATCCCAGAATAATTCTAAAAATAACTAAAATGACTTAGATGCATATTTAGGCAACCCTACACTGCATCATAGCATCACACGCACCGTGTTGCATTTGTTTGCATTATGTTTACCTGTTTCTTCCCCCTCTTCTCTCTCGGTAGCCCCCGACGTTGACGTAGCTCCCGAGGCAGACGCCGCACAGGAGTACGACTACGTCCCCGACGATACTACTGAAGACCTTGCCCTTGCCCCCGAGCAAACAGGCAAGCACCCCCATTTTGAGCATGCCTATATCGCCTACTCTCTTCTCTCTTATGCTTGCATTAGAACTGCTACTGCTACTGTTTTCCTATATCTGCTGCATAGCCTGATTATTGTACCCTGCTTTGTTACTTACTGGTTAAACCTAACTGTTATTATAGGCTGGGTAGAGACACGACAGAGACCTCCACTTGATCCCGACTGCCCTGCGGATATCAGAAGAGCCCATCATCGGATTGAGGACCAGACCCTGGCAACAGCACATCACACCTACCCCTTAGTTGCCGACACTGCTGGGTTCCGTCGAGTGCCGAGGGGGATGCCGTGCTATACCTGTTGCACTTCTGATGTTAACCTTGCAGTTATGTTACTCGGTCGTGGTAAAGCGAGGGTGATTCCTCCTACACCACCCCCGATAGACATCGTGCGCGCAAACCTCTCAGTGTGGAACTCGAGGGTGATTCCTCCTTCGTTCACTTGATGATAACATCGAGCGGGAATTCCATCGGGTGGATTCCTCATGGTTCCCTTCGTGTTCCCGACACACACTTACCCTTGGATATTATGACTTGACTATGAACCACGATACTAAGACGGTCGGCCCTGCCTGAGGGTACCCCGCGAGCTTAACGCGAAGTATGTGGAGTCGGTTGACCTGGATGGTGCCCGCGAGATAACTACGAGGCGTGGCCGGGCATTCTTAGCCCTTCCCGCAAGTCCTCGAGACGGGGCGACGGGGTCACATCGATCGTGAGTCTCTGCTCGTTTCCTCCGCGCGCCTCCTATACCACTACGTTTGGATATTTGATCCGAGGGGCCTCTGGCCCGATAGCACTAACCATCACTTGGGCATCGTATGGGCGTTCTTTCGCTCGTATACTTCAGCCGAAGCGTTAATGACGTCAGGCACTGAGCGGCGCGCGCTGGATTGGACTGGTTGACGTCAAACCGTGCTGTATTAAGGGGTGCTAGGTGCTGGCTTCCGGCCGCCCACGCAACGCGCAGGAGTTCCCGGGGCGATGGCCAAGACCCCTGGGGGCATAGGTTAGTCCGGCGTGCTGACCTCTCTGTTAAGTATTTGGTCGGTTTGCGGCGTGTTGCTTAGCCGAGGCCGGGCATGACCCAGAAAGTTGTCCGGCCGGAGTTTAACGCGAGCGTGGTGGGGTAATTGGTGCATCACCTGCCCGGGAAAGAAACTTCTATCGATGCCTGTCCTAAACGGTAACGGACACTCGAGTTGTATCCCGATCGGTACACTAGAACATGTGATGAGAATTGGATGTGTACGCTCTGGGATTGCTTTCTCGCAGGGAGTCGAGAAAGGATCTCAAGGTCGAGTTGATGATATTACTACTACTACTATTACATTATGTTTCATTCCGCTCCTCATCCTGATGCTGCAAGACTGGTCGAAGATTGTTGAAATGCTAGTCTCGATAGGACTGGCTTCCCCTCTACTCTGGCATTTCTGCAGCCCAGTTCCACAAATACAAGCCATTTCCTTTGACAATGATGCATAGGTAGTGTAGATCCTTGCTTGCTGAGTACTTCGTTGATAATCACGTTTGCTTTATTTTTCTTTTTCCCCCATTTTCCATTGATGCCACCAACGACGGAGCCCCTGAGCCAGAAGCCCCAGCCGACGCACAGTACTACTATCCGTCCTGGCGAGTACTACTACTACGAGGAGCCGTTCGACGACCAGGAGTAGGATCGGAGGGTCCAGGCAGGAGGCCTACGCCTTTCGATCGTGATATTTTATTTTAACCTTACCGCCGCCTCTGTGAAGGCCTAATTCTCTCCTCTGTAATAATCTGTACACAGACAACTACTATCTGGAACTGGGTCTTTTGCCATCTGGCCAGCAGTCTTTGCCGTCTGCCAGCTGATGGCAAAGAGGCTCTTTGCCGTCTGTCTTCTCAAAGCAACGGCAAGAAACAGCTGATGGCAAACAGGGTCTTTGCATCTGCGAGCTCTTTGCCGTCGCCAGCAGACGGCAAAGAGTTCTTGCCATCCGCCAGACGGCAAAGTCCAAGTGGACCCCACGGGGGTACGCACTGGTGGTCAACCACGCGGGCCACTTCTTTGCCGTCTTGCCAGCAGACGCAAGATTCTTTGTCCGTCGCCAGCAGACGGCAAAGAGGTAAGGGGGCCCACAGTTTCCGGCGGTGGCCGTCTAACGGTCATCCTCTTTGCCGTCTGCTGGCAAGACGGCAAAGAATTCTTTGCCGTCCGCCACATACGGCAAAGAGAAAAAAAAACAGACGGCAAGATGCGGGGGGTTAATTTGGCCCCCGCGCGCGCCCATCCTCCATCTCTTTCTCTTCTCTTCTTCTCCCAGCCGTCCCCCCCTCTGCCTGCCGCCTCCTCCGACTCTCGTCTATGTGTGCCGCCTCCCGGTCCATCCTCCTCCGAACCTTCACCCACATGTCCTCCTTCCGATCCGGGGGTCCGAAAACCGCGTTTGGACGATTGGACCATCCGGGAGCGAGTGGATAACGAAGGTTCTCCGACGACCGCTAAGGGTGAAGGCTCCCTGAGGCTGGGTGCGTCTCAATTCTGGTCTTTCCTCCCTCCTCCGGGGGGGGAATTGTGTGACTCAAATCGCCGCCCGGTGTGTGAGTCCGCTCGCCACTTCCTCCTTCCGTCGCCCCCTCGCGGGATTCTCCCATTCTCTCTGCCGGGGCTCACTCTCCTGCCCTGGGCCGCCCTATGCCCCACCCCGAGCTCCTCGCTTCTGCCAGATCATCCACCTCAGGGTTCCCCCCCCTCTTCCCGGCGTGCCCCGGTCCTGTTCTCCTCGCTCCCTCTCCTACGCCCTCCAATCCCCCCTGAACTGCCCTCCCTCCCTTGCCACGGAAAATGAGGAGGCCCTATGCGCCCTCCTCCTGCCCCACCCATCCCTCCGATCCGCCCGTCGCCTCCGCTCCTCCACTGCTGCGCTCCGCCCTCCCTTCCTCTCCTCCCCACCGCTCGGGGCGGGAGATGTCCGTCCAGGCCCCTCCCTCCTTCCCTCGACTCTGCGCGGTCCCTCCGCGTCCGCTCAACCCCCGTCTCCCGGCCACCTTTTCGCGAGAGGGAGACCCCTCCCTCGAGTCGGGGTCTCCTCTCGCCCCCGCAAGCCCATCATCTCGGCTTTCCCACAAGGTTCTGGGTGGCGGACGCAGAGCCCGTCCCCTAGCCTCGCCCTTCCGTCTGCTCCCTCCGTGCTCGCCAGCCTCCCCCGCGCCCCCCCCCGGCCGCCGCCCGGCCCCCCCCACCCCACCCCTCCCTCCCCCCCCCCCCCTCCCCCTGTCCACCCCTCCTCCCCCCCTCCCCCCTTTCTTCGCTTCCACTCTCCTCCTCCACTGACTCCTCCCCTGCCTTCTCCTCTCTCCCCCACTCTTCCTCTCATCGGGAGTGTACGGAGTAGAATGAGGTAAGGAGAGGGGGGCAGGAGTGCTTAAGCGTGGAGGTGATGGGGGGTAGATTGACAAGAAGGGTGGAGGGCGGGGAAAGGGGTCTAGAAGGGGGGGTGTGGGTGGGAGAGACATGTATTTGTGGAGAGACGGTAGCGAATGGTGGTGGAGCGGGGGTGGGGGTGTGGGACGAGGAATGAGGGCTCTCAAGGATCTTCTACTCTCTGCTTTTCTTTCCTTTCTTCTAGACTCCATATGTTGAGTTGCTGCTTCCGGTCCTTCTCTTGCTTTTCTCCTTTCGGTTTCGGCGTTGAGCCGAAGTCAGAGTCGGTGTTTTGGGTGTAGAGAGTGTGGAGGGGGGTGCCCTTGGTGCTCCCTTTTGTGCTCTCCCGGCAGCCGTTGCTCCTGAGGCATTCCGATCGATTTCTCGGCGGGCCTAGTTGGAGCCTTTCCGTATTCTCAGGGGTCCTCGCCGAGGATCGTTGCCGAAGGGGAGCTCTAAAGGAGGTGGTTCACTTCCAGATCCGGATTTGTTTAATGTACAACTCACTCACTCACAGACAGGATAATATGTGCATGTGCATGTGCTACACTGACTGCTACTGCCTGTCTGTTGTTGTTAAAATTTTGTAGATGAACATTTTTGATCTGCTTGCTATAATGTTAGTATTGCTACTGCAGTACTGCTTATCGTTTGTTGCTACTGACCAATAATTACTGAGCGAGAAATATTTGCAAAGGTTGATGATGATGTATTATATATCGCTTTCAAGACTATAGATTCCGCAAAGGACTTTACCTCGTCGTAGTAGCAAGTTTTCAACTTTGTACAATGTTAATTGTTTCACTTGATGTTTATGTCTTCTCTCATGAAATTTCACCCATCATGACCCTACCCGACACCCTGATCGACCCCGACATAAACGACATCCTGACATCCCGATCGACACCTACACCCTGACACCACACCACACCCGACCCTGCCCCGACCCCGACCCCGACGGGGTCATATATTTGTGAATTATGAGTTAGGTCGTATATTTTTCGATTTTGTTATGCAAAACATCATATATTTTGTGTTAATCAGGTGGATTTAAAATGTGCAGTTGTTTCGTCGCTGCAGGGTGTGGTGTTTGACACCTCCGTGCGTTCGAGAGCTCCCCCTCGCTTTCCTTAGCACAAACATGACATTCCTCCTCTCCCTCCCCCCTACATTTGCTCTATTCCGGTCTTCGTGCCAAGGAAACTAGCTACATAGGTGTCCGTCATCAGTATGCGTAACCCTATGCGTCTCCCGTCGAAAGGTTACATCTATAAATATGCATGCATTTGCATATTTATAATCGTGATTCTTTCGAATTGTCCAACGTTATCCATGGACAGCCCGTATGTGTAGATTGGTTCGTTTTCCTATATGCTCTGCTCCGGATCCGATGCAGAATTTCGTCAGTGCCTCCCTGTTGTTCTCCGGGTACACTCCTCTCTGCTTATTGCCGAGACGTGTATCAGGAAACACGGGGAGGTGCTGCCGCAATTTTGCGTCGGATCCGGAGCAAGCATGGGAAAACGAACTCAATCTACACATCATCGGGTGGGATTAGGACCTATCTTTACCTATTAGCATGTAGGTTGCATGGACGTAAGAGAACTGACAAACTCCATTAACTAATGGATATGGTTTGCTTAATGATGTATATATTTATTGTCTGTCTAGTAGGAAGTCAATATGAGTGATCGTGCGTGGATGTACACCGGTTACACTAGTCAGAAAGTTTGGACCGGTGAATGGTTAACAAAAACCAAAGAGTTTGTTAGAGCCGCATTTGCTAATGGCCAGAGATTAAGCTGGTGCCCCTGTGTCCGGTGCGACAACTTTAATAAGAGGGACGAGCTTGAAATGAGTAAACACCTGCAGAAGTTTGGTTTTACGCCTGGTTACACGGTCTGGACATTTCATGGTGAGTCTGCCCAACGTGCCAGACCTGAGGTGGTTCGTCGTCGCACCGACGAGCATGGTACCGGGATGGAAGACATGGTGCAAGACTTTGACGATGCTCGGGACTCGGACGAGGAGATGGAGGAATCTGCAAAGGCCTTCACTGAAATGTTGGAGTCCTCACTCGGACGAGGAGACTCGGACGTGGCAGCTTCCCAGTGACTCCTATTTGGGCTCTTTGCCGTCCGCCAGCAGACGGCAAAGACCTTAGCCTCTTTGCCGTCTGCCGACTGACGGCAAATAAGGCCACGTGGCAGCTTCCCAGTGACTCCTATTTGGGCTCTTTGCCGTCCGCCAGCAGACGGCAAAGACCTTAGCCTCTTTGCCGTCTGCCAGCTGACGGCAAAGCACGCCGTTAACCCCTAACGGCTCCCACCTCACCTCACTGCCGTCTACGCTCTTTGCCGTCTGCTGGCCGCAAACGGCTGACGGCATAAACCTTTGTCGTCTGCTTCTCTGAAGCAGACGGCAAAGAAGGCCTTTACCGGCAGGAATTGAGCCGGACTGTTTGCCGACAGCTAGCAGTCGGCAAAGAGCTTTGCCGACCGCCATTCATGCCTTTGCCGTCTGCCATGGCAGACGGCAAAGAAGCTGATTCCTGTAGTGAGATATCTAATGCTTCCGCTGACGCTTGTATGCCATCGAGCTATGTATTCGAGCCCTCGAGGCCCTGGCTTGTAATATTAAGCTTGTATGACTTTATTTTATGTTTTAGAGTTGTGTTGTGATATCTTCAAGTGAGTCCTTAGGCTTGATCGTGCGCATTTGCGTGTATGATTAGTGCACGATTAAGCCGGGGTCGTCACAGCCTTGCCAGGGGTATAAGAAATACCCAAATCATAGTCCGCAATAGTCTCCATCCATCTTTGTTGACGGAGGTTCAGAGATGGCTAAGTGAACAAGTACTTCAGACTTTTATGATCTGTGTAGATCTCGCAACGGTTACCAAGGAGTTAATGTCGCCACAACTGCAGGGCATAGACGACAGCAGCTAGTTCTAGATCATGTACCGGATAATTCTCTTCATGCGGGCGCAACTGACGAGAGCCATAGGCAATCACTTTACGCTCCTGCATTAGGACACAACCTAATCCTTCATGGGATGCGTCACAATAAATCACGAAGTCTTTGCGAGAATCTGGAGGAGCAAGTACTGGGGCAGATGTCAGCTTGTCTTTGAGTGTTTGAAAACTTTCCTGACATTTTTCTGTCCATTCAAACTTAACGCCCTTGTGAAGCAAATCAGTCAAAGGCTTAGCAATCTTTGAGAAATTCTCGACAAAGCGACGGCAATAGCTTGCAAGGCCGAGAAAACTTCTGAGTTGCTTGACATTCTTCGGTGGAGTCCAGTCAAGAATAGCCTGAACTCGTTCTGGGTTAACAGCTATGCCATCTTTCGAAATCACATGGCCGAGATATGTCACTTCAGATAACCAGAACTCGCATTTTGTATACTTGGCATACAGTTGGTGTTCACGCAGCTTCTCCAGTACAAGCCGAAGATGTTCGGCATGTTCTTCTTCATTCTTCGAATAAACCAGAATATCATCCAGGGGTGAAGCATTCAATGCATTCAGAACATATATCTGATTCTCGGCATCCTGAGCTGTCCGAGCTGAGTATCTGACTGTCTGGCCGGAAGGATGAGTGAGCTGGACTGTCTTAGCAGCACAGTCAATCAAAGCTTTATTCGCTGTCAACCAATCCATACCAAGGATGATGTCAATGTCGGAAGGTCTAAGAGCAATAAGGGAAGCAGAGAACATCAACCCTTCAATTCTGATCTGATTGTTGTGACTTACCATCTTGGTTTGCCATCTGGAACGGGGAGTACTAATCTCCATTGGAGTGGGTAATGAGCTCATGGTTAACTCATGCAATTGTGCAAATTGTTAGGACACGAAGGAATGTGATGCTCCGGAGTCGAAGAGAACGGAAGCTGCCACTGAGTTAACTGGAAGAGTTCCCATCACGATTTTAGGGGACTCTCGAGCTTCTTCCATTTTGACATGGGTGACTTGACCACTATTCATAGCAGGTGGTCTAGCATTACGTTTTCTGCTAGGGTGGTTTCGACGGCCCTTCCTACGGTCAACAGGTCGACACGTCGAATCCTGCGGCTGACCATGGCGACAGTTGAGAGCACGGTGCCCTGGCTGTCCACACTTGCGGCATAAACCATCATTATGGGGAGGAGCCATAGTATTGAGCTGTCCACTTTGTGTCGTTAGTTGTCTCGGCGGCGGAGGCAGACGAGGTGCAACATATGATGGCCTGGGTACAGGGGCAGGTCGGTGATGAACGTTGTGCGGAATCCACACCCTACGTTTCTGAACAGGCTGACCCGAAGATGAGCCTACTTCACGAGTGCGTTTGAGCGACTCCTAATACTTAGCCAGACCAGTTTCAACTCGGTAGGCTTGACTGACAAGCGTTGCAAAGTCCTTACAATCATGGACAAGAAGTGCGAGCTGTATATCGGAACGCAATCCTTCACGGAATTTTTCCTGCTTGCGAGCGTCAGTGTCGACATCATCTTTAGCATAGCGGGATAATTCGAGAAATTTCCTTTGATATTCATCCACAGTCATTGTGCCCTGGGTGAGTTTACGGAACTCCTGCTTCTTCTGGTCGATCAGACCTTGAGGAATGTACCGTGCACGAAAAGCTGACTGGAATTCTTGCCAAGTGGGTACAGATTCAGCAGGTAACATACTCTTGTGGCTTTCCCACCATTGAGCAGCTGGACCCTTCAAGTGAAATGTCGCAAATGTGACATAACTGGCAGGGGCAATGTTAGCTGACTCCATCTCAAACATGATGTCACGAAGCCAATCATCAGCATCCATAGGATTGGTGGAGCTGCGGAAAACAGACGGGTTGAGGCGCACGAATTCTGGCAAAGTTATTGGAGCAGACTGTTGCTGAGCATTTTGAGTTGGGAACTGAGCCAATACTCCGGTCATAAACTGACGGTTGAGTTCAAACTGCTGCCTCATTTCAGCAATATAAGATGGAGGTGGAGGATCGTCAGCCATCCTGCCAAATCAACAGGGGCAGTTTAGCAAGAAAAACTGCAGGTGTATGGAATGATTCATGAAGTAAGGTGCACAACAGAAGGAAGTGCGATAGATACTTCATAATATTCGCACCAGACATTCAAATCCACACATAGCCTCGGTTACCAACTGTCATTACGACAGCTGAAAGGGGAAGGCTAGACAACTAGGCGGCGCGTAGGCACGCGGTAAGGAAGTACACGACAAGACATAGCAAAGGCTACATCAACGTCGGAGAAAACTGTTGGAGCGAGGAATCTGCAAGTGACAACACAGGGTGCCCTCGATAAAAGGATCCTGTAAGCAGAACCTGGCCCATAATCTCCAAACTTTCTCCATAATTCTTTCTCCATTTATCAAGGCTGCTTCTAAATTCTCAACATTTTTGGACACTCCTAAAACCTTGTCCTAGTTCAAACCATTTGAATTAAACTCAAAGAGTTTGAATTTAAACTTACAATCATGCCCACTTCTATTTTTTTCCTGGATCAAGCTCATTTTAATGAGTCCGGGAAAATTAACCTCATGCCCAAACACTATCCCTAACACTTCCTTTCTTCTCCTTTCCTTCTTTGATTTTCTGTTTTTAGAAAAGAAGAAGAAAGAGAGAGAGATAGCCGCAACAGCCGACCATGCCTCTGGCCTTTTCCCTCTCCGCGGTCTGGCCCAGCAGATCGAGGCCCAACCAGCGGCCCAGCCGCACCCCTACCTAAACCTAAACCTAGCGCGATCCCCTCGCAACCAGCTCCGATCCCCATCTCTCCCGATTCCCCCTCGCTTGCGCCGCCAGGGTGAGCCTCGGCTCACCTTTCCCCTCAACTCGTCTCCCTCCTCGCGCCAGGGAGAGGAGCTCCCTCGTCCCCGCCGTCCTTCGGCTCGTCGTTGCCCCGACCTCCTTCGTCCGCGCCGGAGCGCGCCGGAGCGCCGGCTTCAACCCCCCACCGCTCTAAGACGCCAGGGAGGTCGCCCGTCGCCCGTCGTTCTTGCTTCGCTGGAGCAGAGGACCAGCGCCGCCCCTCATGCCCTTCACTCGCGCCAAGGCCCGCCATCTCCGCCGGTCAAGTTCCCCGCCGGATCCGGCGACCTCCGCCTCGAACCCGCCGTCTCCGTCCCGTTCCGCGCCTTGCTGCTGCTGGCCATGAGCTCGCCGGCTACCGCAGGGACGCCATGGTCGAGACCACCTCCTGCAGTTCCTCCTCCACCTCGCCTCTGCGACCTCCCCTGCTGCTCCGCGTCCAAGCACAACACCCCTGCCGCCATCTCTTGTCGCGACCAGCTGCCCCTCCCCGAACACCATGTCTGAAAACTGCTGCCTTCAGATGCGGTTGGTTTCTTTCGGCCATTTGGACATCGTCTCTGTTTCGCTGCCAAGTACCTGCTTGACCACCGAACTAGGACGCCAAGATCCCAAGTCCAAGACCCCCTCAAGTTCGACTACAGGGAATACCGCCAAGTACCCCTTCGGATCACCAAGTTCAACTACCACGTGTACCACTACTGTCGCAAGAATCGAGACCGACAAGTCCGAAGACCCCAAGTACCACGACGACCGACGAATAGTACCACTACCTCCTCTACCGTCGCAGTGTACCCCTACTTCCCTCAACGAACTCGACCCGCTCCGAAAATGCACGCTTCGAAGGTATAACGGCCGAGACGATGACCAGTGGACGAATGCATGTGTTGTATGAGATGCTCGTGTTTGCATCGTGTCCTAATTGTCGCTTGCACGTTCCTTCTCGTTTGCCATGACCCCAACACGTGGGAACCCGATATCCGGGATCACCCCACCATCCTTGCATGACACGCTCCCGTCACACTTTCTTTTGCACCGACATCTCGACGAGTTGTCGGATTATCGGAATGTTGCCGTGGCATCATTTCCGTTGTCGTTGCCGTGACACCCCTTTCGTTCCGCCATGGTGACCAAATGCTTCATAACATGCTCATGTCAACATTTTCATAAAATTGCATAAAAACTTGTATATGCCATCCGCATCATGATAACAACATTTAAAATGTTTAAAATTATTGTTTGCATTAAATTGCTAAATGACATGTGGGGATTTACTGGAATTGTTGTTTGTTGTTTCCGGCCTCATTTAAACTTGCCTAGATAGGTAGTTTAATTATGCTTCATCTCTTGCCATGTTAACCAACATTTAATATTGATGAGTAGCATAAACGGGTGTGAACTAAATAATTGCATGTGGTGTTTCGTCAATATGCAACTCGTTGCATATTGAGCTTCACTTAATTTGTAGTATTGTTTGTTGCACTTTGCCATGCCATGTATTTTTAAACCGGACATGCATCATACTTGATTGTGTATCATGTCATGTTAATGCTTGTTTGTTTATCATGTTGTTTGTTTCTTTCCGGTTGTGCTTCTTCTCGATAGTTCGGTTTTGTTGCGATTGTGAGGATCCGTTCGACTATGTTGCTTCGTCTCCTTCATGGATTCGGTCTTTTTCCTACCGGGATTTCAGGCAAGATGACCGTTACTCCGGATACCACTACTATCTTTGTTTTCCTAGTTGTCTCGATGCTATCGCTATGTCGCGCTACCTACCACTTGTTTATCAAGCCTTCCAAATTGCCATGACAGTCTCTAACCTTTTCCACCTTCCTAGCAAACCGTTGTTTGGCTATGTTACCGCTTTGCTCAGCCCCTCTTATAGCGTTGCTAGTTGCAGGTGCAGTTGCAGGTTGTTCCATGTTGGGATATGGATATCATGGGATATCACAATATCTCTTATTTAATTAATGCATCTATATACTTGGTAAAGGGTGGAAGGCTCAGCCTTTTGCTTGGTGTTTTGTTCCACTCTTGCCGCCCTAGTTTCCGTCATACCGGTGTTATGTTCCTTGAATTTTGCGTTCCTAACGCAGTCGGGGTTTATGGGCCCTCCTTGACAGTTCGCTTTGAATAAAACTCTTCCAGCAAGGCCCAACTTTAGTTTTACCATTTGCCTAATAACAACTAAAACTTGCATAGGGACCGGCTAGCACCCGAGGACTCTTAATCGACAACCCGTGCCAGTGCTCCTCATGAGTGTTGGTCCAAAACGGGCAGCCTGCGGGGCCACCACGGGGAAACTCGAGGTCTGGTTTTACTCGTAGCTTGTCCCATCCGATCGTGGCCGGAGACGAGATACGCGCGGCTCCTATCAGGGTGTCGGCATGTCAGGAGGTCTTGCTGGTTTTGTTTTACCATTGTCGAAATGTCTTGTGAACCGGGATTCCGAGCTTGATCGGGTTGTTCCGGGAGGAGGATTTTCCTCCGTTGATCGTGAGAGTTTGTGATGGACTAAGTTGAGACACCCCTGCAGGGTTTAAACTTTTGAAAGCCGTGCCCGCGGTTATGTGGCAGATGGGAATTTTTAGTATCCGGTTGTAGAGAACTTGACACCAGATCCGAAATAAAATACACCAACCGCGTGTGTAACCGTGATTGTCTCTTTTCGAGCAAGTTCGGGAAGATAACACGGTGGGGTTATGTTTGACTCGTAAGTAGTTCAGGATCACTTTTTGATCATTACAAGTTTGCGACCGTTATGCGTAGTTTCTCTTCTTATTCTTGTACTTGTAAGTAGCCACCATACAATGCTTAGTCGCTTGCTGCAACCTCATCACTTATCCATTTCATACCCATTAAGCTTTGCTAGTCTTGATACCCATGGTAATGGGATTGCTGAGTCCTCGTGGCTCACAGTTTACTACAACAACAGTTGCAGGTACAGGTAATGCGATGTTCATGACGTGAGAGCGATGCTTGCTTGTTTTGGAGCTCTTCTTCTGCTTCTTCGATCAAGGGATAGGTTCCGGGTCGGGAGCCTGGGATTAGCAGGGTGGATGTCGTTCTTCTTTTTTGTTTGTTTTCATCCGTAGTCGGATCCTACTCTTCTGTACGATGATTGCTATGTATTGATGAACTGTTGTATTCATGTTGTAGCTTGTGGCGAGTGTAAGCCTTTATCTTGTATTCTCATCTATTCAGTACATGGTATGTTGTAATGATATCCACATTGCTTTGCGCTCGAAATGCGATTGTGCCCCAATCATGAATTCATCACGTGATTGTGATAGAATCGCATCTTGGGTGCTACACCCATGCGCCAAGGAGAGGTGGAGGAGGAAGAGTCCTAAGGGGGGAAGGCACCCCCTAGGTGCCTTGCGGAGGGAGGACTGATGTCGCTTGAACTACGTCGGTATTTCCCCAAAGAGGAAGGGTTGATGCAGCACAACTACAGTAGGTATTTCCCTCAGTGATGAGACCAAGGTTATCGAACCAGTAGGAGAACCACGCAACACTACGTGAACGGTACCTGCACACAAAGAACAAATACTTGCAACCCGACGTGTTAAAGGGGTTGTCAATCCCTTTCGGGTAACGGTGCCAGAAATTGTCACGTGGACGGGAGACTAAATGTGATAGATTGGATAAATAGATCTCGCGGGAACGCGAGATAAAATAAATAACAAAAAAAATTGCAGCAAGATATTTTTGGGTTTTTGGATTAATAGATCTGAAAATAAAAGTTGTAAATAAATAAAAAGGCAAATAGCAATATAGATCTGAAAGTATATGATGGAGAAATAGACCCGGGGGCTGTAGATTTCACTAGTGGCTTCTCTCAAGAAAAATAGCATACGGTGGGTAAACAAATTACTGTTGGACAATTGATAGAACTTCAAATAATTATGACGATATCCAGGCAATGATCATTATATAGGCATCACGTCCAAGATTAGTAGACCGACTCCTGCCTGCATCTACTACTATTACTCCACACATCGACCGCTATCCAGCATGCATCTAGTGTATTAAGTTCATGGAGAAACGGAGTAATGCAATAAGAACGATGACATGATGTAGACAAGATCTATTCATGTAGGAATAGACCCCATCTTGTTATCCTTAATAGCAATGATACATACATGTCATTTCCCCTTCTGTCACTGGGATTGAGCACCGTAAGATCGAACCCATCACAAAGCACCTCTTCCCATGGCAAGAAAAATTTATCTAGTCGGCCAAACTAAACCAAAGATTCGAAGAAGAAATACGAGGCTATGAGTAATCATGCATATAAGAGATCAAAAGACACAAATAACTTTCATGGATAAAAACATAGACCTGATCATAAACTCAAAGTTCATTGGATCCCAACAAACACACCGCAAAAAGAGTTACATCAAATAGATCTCCAAGAGTCCATTGTATTGAGAATCAAAAGAGAGAGAGGAAGCCTTCTAGCTACTAACTACGGACCCGTAGGTCTACAATGAACTACTCACGCATCATCGGAGAGGCACCAATGATGATGATGAACCCCTCCGTGATGGTGTCTAGATTGGATATGTGGTTTTTGGAACTTGCGGCGGCTGTAATTGTTTTTCGTCGACTCCCCTAGGGTTTTTGGACATCCAGGGTATTTATAGAGCAAAGAGGCGGTGCGGGAGGCGGCCGAGGTGGGCACAACCCACCTGGGCGCGGGCCCCCAGGCGTGCCCTGGTGTGTTGTGCTCCCCTCGGAGCCCCCCTCTGGTACTTCTTTGGCCCAACAGGTGTCTTCTGGTCCAGAAAAAATCAGCAAAAAGTTTCGCTGCGTTTGGACTCCGTTTGGTATTGATTTTCTGCAAAGTAAAAAACAAGCAAAAAAGAGCAACTGGCACTGGGCACTATGTCAATAGGTTAGTCCCAAAAATGATATAAAGTTGCTATAAAATGATTGTAAAACATCCAAGAATGATAATATAACATGGAACAATAAAAAATTATAGATACGTTGGAGACGTATCAAGGACTCCTCCCTTGGCCGCCTCCCCTCCTTGGAGGAGGGGCTAGGGCTACGACCCAGCCCTCCCCCTTGCCTCCTATATATAGTGGGGGAGAGGGAGGGGCTGGACACACCAATTCCCACACCCCGACGGCAGCCTTACCTCTCCCATAACTCCGTTTTCTCCTTAGATTGGTTCCGGCAGCGTTTGGCGAAGCCCTGTGTAACACCCCCAGTGGTTAACTACAGTAATCACCCTTTTGATTATGCCATGTCATCATGTTTAACAGTGCATGATCATCATTAGCATCATATTGCATTTCAACTCCTAAGTCAAATTCAAATTTAAATGAAAGTGGAAAATAAAAGTTGTGCAACATAGAAACTAAAATGTTCGATAAATAGCAAATATTGCAGAGACCATTCTAAAATTGTAACCAACAATAAATAAATTAATTAGGTGGCACTAGCATTACCAAAACAGCTAGGATTAATGCATTTTAAATATTATAAAAATAGTGTGAACTCAAATTGACTCCAAACTAATTTTTGACAGTGGTAGAGGATGCCTAGCATTTAATGGAACAAGTGCCATGTTTTACAAAATTCGGTTTGGGGCCTAACTATTTACTAAACAGAGATATATGATTAAATAAAAGAAAAAGATAAAAGAAAAACAAAACAGAAAAAGAGAAAGGGAGAAAACCCCCCCGGCCCAACTGGGCCAAGGCCCAGCCGGCCGGCCCACCCTCCCCTATATGGCCTCCCCCCTGGAGACCAGCAAACCCTAGCCCCCACCCCACTCCATTCCCCCCCGATCCAGATCGGGCGCTCGCCCCCCCCTCTCCCCCCCGACGACCGCGTCGCCCGTCGCGCGCCACCCCCGCCTGCTCGGGCATTCCCCTCCCATAAAAAGCCGAAATAATCGACCAATGTTGCGCGATCCAAGCGCGATACGATCATTCCTATCCATTTCTTTCATGTTTTCCCCACCCCTCTCTTCCTTTTTTCTCTCCAACCTTCCTGCCTTCCGATTGTGCGCACTCTCCGCCCAAACTCAATTTCCCATCATCCCCTCCTTCTCTCCCCTCTTTTCCTACCACCTCTATTAACCCCCCCTTCTTATAACATTTCCCGCAAACCTTCTCTACCCGACCATCCCTTCCTGCCCACAGATAAAGCTCCCTTGCTCATTGATCTGGGCACTGCAGACAAGATTGATTCGTAAGGACCAGCATCAGTCACAAACCTCGATCCGAGCTACGCACTTCCGTCGTCGCATCCCCGCGCCCACGTAGCCCCCGCGCGCTACGCCCCCGCCCGCGCCCGACGCACCGACCGCGCACAGTCGCCGCCGACGCCGCACGACGCCGCCGCCTCGTCCCCACGTAGACTCTAAGAAAAAAAGCAGCAAATATTCAAACTGCGACCAACGGCACAAACTCCCTACACCGAACGGTGAGGCCCGGCCCCGGCCTCTCCCCTCGCTCGCGCGCGCCTCTGTCGCCGGCCCGCGCCTGCTCGCGCCGCCCCGAGCCCGTGCGCTCGCCCTGCTCGCGCCATCGCCGCGCTCCGCCCCGCTGCTCGCGCCCCCATGCCGCCACTCGCCCCTGCCGCTGCACGCGCACGCGCCTCCGGGCGCGCTGCCGCGCTGCTGCCGCCGCCCGCGCGCCCGTCGCCGCGCCCACCCCCGCGCTACCGCGCCCTCGTCGCGCGCTCGCGCACCCGCGCCACGCCCGACGCCCGCGTCCGTGGCCCTGGGCCACCGACGGGTGGGGCCCCGCTGCCCCTGTGCCACTGGCCGTGGGGCCGAACCCCCCTGGCCCAATGATGATCGGGGCCCATGCCCAAAACAAAAAAAAAATGTAAAAATAAAATAAAATAAAAATTATTAAAATTAATAATTAATTAATCAATTAGTTAATTAATTAAGTTAATTAATCCTGATTAGGTTAATCTAAATTAGTTAATTAGTTTAATTAAATACTAATTAGTTTAGTTAATCACAAATTAGCCTAATCAGACGCTGACAGGTGGGACCCACTGGTCCTGACGTCATGCTGACGTCAGCAAACACTGTTCTGGATAATGTTTAATTTAAATAATTAAATAAATTCCAGAAATTAATAAAAACTTTAGAAAATCATATTAAATAATCCGTAACTCCGATGGAAAAACTTTGTACATGAAAGTTGCTCAGAACGACGAGACAAATTCGAATACGCGGTCCGTTCGTCCGTCACGCGTCCCTAACTATCCGAACATGCAACCGTCCCCCTCCGGATCGTCTGTCCGATAATTCCAAAGACCCGGGAAATATCGTCAGATATTCTCCCGCTCCGTCTGATACGTGTAGTACTGCGTTAGACTACCCCTAGCACCGTGTATCATATTTGTCATGCTCATGTTTGCTGTGTATTTATACCGTTTCCTCCCCCTCTTTTCTCTCGTTAGACCCCGACACCGACGTCGTCCCCGAGACCGACGCAGCTCCGGAGACCGACGCCACCATTGACGACCTTGCCCTTGCCGCCGAGCAACCAGGCAAGCCCCCCCTTTGATCATCCCGATATCGCCCATTCTATTTCTCATGCTTGCATTAGAATTGCTGCTGCTGCTTTACCTATTCTGATGCATAGCCTGTTTATTGTATCCTGCTGTTGATAATTTTCTGCATATCCTAAACTGCTTAGTATAGGCTGGGTAGAGACATATCAGTGACCCCACTTATCCCGACTGCCCCGCTGGATTATCTGAAGACCCGATCAACGGGATTGAAGACCAGGCCCCGGCACCGCACATCACCCCCCCTTAGTTGTAACGACACTGCAGCGTTACTATCGAGTGTCGAGGGTGATACCTCGTGTAGCACTTCTGATGTTAACTCTGTAGAGTAGCTATTCGGTCGTGGTCATCAAGGGTGATTCCTCCTTCACCGCTTCCGATAACGACGCCGTCGTACGACACCTCAAGTGTGAACCCAGTGAGGGTGATTCCTCCGAGTTCACCTTGACGGATACATCAAGTAGGAATCCAACGAGGGTGATACCTCGAATTCCCCTGATGTTATGGACACACGGATAATTGGACTTTACACTGTTACTTGGATAGGCGGGTCGGCCCTGAGGGGTACCCGCGTGCGCCTGAGAGGTGAGTGTTGTGAAGACGGGTGCCTGTGTGGTGCCCGAGTGATGAATACGAGGCGCGGCCGGGCATTCTTAACCCTTGCAGCAAGTCCTCGAGACGGGGCGACGGGGTCACATCTTTCGTGAGTCTCTGCTCGTTACCGCAAGCCCTAGTCCATTAACGATTTGGATATTTGATCGGAGCAGGTCTCTGGCCTGATAGCACTAACCATCACGTGGGCATAGTATGGGCGTTCTGCATCGTAGCATCAGCCGAAAGCTTTGTCAGACGTCCAGTTCAGCATTGTGGCCGGGTCGGATCGTGCCGTTGGCGCTGGTATCCACCCTGCTCACAACGACCCGGAGTGCACAGGGCGACGACCCAAGACCCCTGAGCGCTTAGGATGTAGACCGGCGGGGACCTCTCTGCTGAGCTCTAGGTAGGGCTGCGGTGTGTCGTTTGGCCGAGGCCGGGCATGACCCAGGAAAGTGTGTCCGGCCGGAGTTAATCGAGCGTGTTGGGTAAGTTGGTGCACCCCTGCAGGGAAGAACACTTCTATCGATAGCCTGTCCTACGGTAACGGACACTCGGAGTTGTATCCCGATCGATACAGCTAGAACATGAGATGAGACCTGGATATGAGGCTCTGGGATTGCTTCTCGCAGGGAGTCGAGAAGGGATCTCCGGACGAGGTTGATGACTGTATGGCTCTGGGATTGCTTTCTCGCAGGGAGTCGAGAAAGGATCTCTGGGTGAGGTTGAGACTTAATGATACTGCTACATTATATTGTACTGTTCTACCCTCTTCTATTTCTGCAAGACCACTGAAGATGCTAGTCTTCGATAGGACTAGGCCTTCTCTCTATTCTGGCATTTCTGCAGCCCAGTCCACATATACAGCCTCTCATTGAAAATGTTGCATATGTAGTGTAGATCCTTGCTTGCTGAGTACTTCTGAGTACTCACGGTTGCTTTGTTTAACTTTTCTCCCCATATCAGTTTGTCGTGACCAAGATGACGGAGCCCCTGAGACAGATGCCCCGTCGATCGACTACTACTACTACCCAGAGGATGGATACTACTACGAGCTTGCCGTCGACCAGGAGTAGGATCGGAGGGTCCCAGGCAGGAGGCCTGCACCTTTCGATCGTAGTGTTTTATTTTGCCCCGCCTTTCTAAAGGCCTTTCTGTTTCTGTTTCATATCTGTACTCAGATATCTGATGCTTCCGCTGACGCTTGTACGCAAGCTTATGTATTCGAGCCCTCGAGGCCCCTGGCTTGTAATATAAAGCTTGTATGACTTTATTTATTTTATAGAGTTGTGTTGTGATATCTTCCCGTGAGTCCTTAGGCTTGATCGTGTGCATTTGCGTGTATGATAAGTGCACGATTGGGCCGGGGGCGTCACACCCTGCCGGCACTACACTGATACGTCTCCAACATATCTATAATTTTTTTCTTGTTCCATGCTGTTATATTATCATTCTTGGATGTTTTACAATCATTTTATAGCAACTTTATATCATTTTTTGGGACTAATCTATTGACATAGTGCCCAGTGCCAGTTGCTATTTTTTGCTTGTTTTTTACTTCGCAGAATATCAGTACCAAACGAAGTCCAAATGCTATGAAACTTTTTGGAGATTTTTTGGACCAGAAGACAACTTGGGAGCCAAGGAAGCACCTGTGGGGAGGCCCGTGGGGCCCACAAGTGTCGGGACCCCGATCCTAAGTCACACCGATCTATCATGTAACAGATCATATCACTTTGCGGCCTCACGCACGGTATCCCCACGGCTGCAGCCTTACCTAGGCCGGGACCGTTTGCGCCTTTTGGCTCACATATATGATAGTGTCGCTAGCATCCATATGACAGAGAACCCGGGCCGACATGACCAGTCGTAAACCCAAGGTGGCACAAACTTACAGGGACAGGCATACATGACCCAGCAATGCACGTGTCGGTCAGCAGCGAGTGTAACCGGGCTGTAGCAAGCTATCAGGACTCCGGTAAACACCGCGTGACATTTCCCCATAGGGACAGACACAGGAGCAAATAAGGACACATGCCGATCAATCCATGTGTTCCGGTGGAAGCACTAGGAGACATTTCCCTATAAGGAAGGCTACCAAGAATAAACAACTAGGTGTCGGATCCCACACATACCAAAGCATTTCAATAACATACACACAATATGCTCGATATGTGTAGATACAACATGGCATCACAACATAACTCTATGACTCAAAGTACTTATTTGAAAGGCTCCGAAGAGCCATACATAACATGATATTACAAACATGGGTCACATGACCCAACACACAGAGCATACAAGCAACGGAAGCATAACATGTCTGAGTACAGACAACTACAAATGAAAAAGACTAGGAAGCCTGACTATCTACAAGACCCTCCCAAGGGTACAAGATCGTAGCTGAGGTAACAAGCTAATCGTCGAAGTCCACGCGGAACTACTAGTGGGACCGAAGTCTCCTATGCAAAACATAAATTAAGCAAACGTGAGTACAGATGTACCCAGCAAGACTCACATCAGAACTATCTACATATGCATCAGTATCAACAAAGAGGGTTATGGGGTTTAACTGCAGCAAGCCAGCTTTGACTCGGTGGCTATCATGTACTATGACTGCTGGTAACTCTTTTGAGGTGGCGCACACGAGTCCACATATTAACCATATCAATACACCACTATGGATCCGCTCCTGTCTCCCTACGAGAAGGCCATCCATAGCACTCACGCTTATCTTGCACATTTTAGAGTATCCACTTCAAGTTATCTATGAACCCTATAAGCGTTCCAAGTAGTCCATATCCGCGGACGCGGCTATTCGAATAGATCATATTACCATGCAGGGGTGTACTTCTTCACACATGCTCTCACCACTTATCGTCGTTTACACGACATGTACTCGGCAACCTTCAAGCGAAAGCCCAGCGAGGGTGTCGGCCACGACCTGACTAACCACACGAGACTCTAGTCCAGGTTTATCGCCTATTCGAGTTCCATCCGCAAGGAAGTCCGGCCGAGGTTTCCACTACGGCCCCAAATGATGTGAGCAGGGTTCCCAAGCCCACCATCCGGGTGTCACTTGGTACACCGTGCCACTGTGCCTAGTCTGTCCCAAGCCCACCTGGCCGGGTGCCACTTGGTAGACTACTAACACAACCTACAAACATTAGAAACTAGTTGCAACTCCTGGACAGAGATCAAGGCGATTAATAAGTCGAGAGAGCTTGGAGTGCCCGGAGCCCAATGTGTGGTAGTAACTATCTTGGATCACAAACACAGAACTCAGTTCCTAAGAACGGTTTCAACGAGACAACCCACCATGTACTCCTACATGGCCTCTCATCGCTACCTTTACCAAATCGTGTTCACACACTTAGCTCTCAACAGTAGGACATGTTCATCACCATCCCAATCCATCCAAGATGGATCAGACCTGACACAACTCTAAGCATAGCATGCATAACAAGCAAGCATGAATGAGTAGGCACATCATGGCTCAAACAACTCCTACTCATGCTAGTGGGTTTCAACTATTTACTGTGGCAAAGACAGGTCATGCAAAGGAATGGGGTTCAACTACCGCAACATGTAACAATTGAATCGTTGTTGTCCTAGTGAAGTAAAAGAGAGCAGGAGCGAGAGAGTGGGATTATATCGGAATGCTCAAAGGGGGTTTGTTTGCCTGACATTTCTGAAGATAGCATTGTGTCTTCATCAGTGTCATCAATCGCAATGTCGGAACAACGTCTACTGAGAGGGAACAAACACCGACAACAGAGAAGAAACACAATCAATGCAATGCGACAATATGATGCATGAGCATGACATGGTAACATGCTGTTGATTGGGCTAATGCAGCTAGCAACGATTTAAATGGAGTTGGTTTGAACACAAGATTCAAATTCAAACTCCATATAAGACATTTTAAATGACATTTATTCAAATTGTCAAATGCAGTGGTTGTAAGTTGTTCAAACATGCATGGAAATGCCATAAACAGATTCTTCATATTTTTTTGATAATTTTTCATATATAAATTATTTCATTTGGAGTTACGGTTGATTTTCTATGATTTTTTGAAGTTTATATCAATTTCTGGAATTTCCTGGTTATTCTAAATTAAATTAAATCCAGAAATTGATTTATTGCATCGGGATGACATCAGCGTGATGTCAGCTGGTCAACTGACCGTGCCTGGTCAAACCTGACATGTGCGTCCTAGCAGTAAGTGACTCAGTGGATAATCCCGGTCAAAACTAGAGTTGACCGGATTTGACCCAACGGTGGGGCCCGCTGTCAGTGTCTAAGCTTTAGACTAAGCATGGTAATTAGACTAGTCTAATCCGTCCACATCACCGGATTAACTCCGGTGATAACCGGAGCACGGCGGTGATGCCCGTCCGGCCAACTCCGGCGACGGGAGCAAGCGAGGCTGGTCCCGTTGGAACGGCCATGACGCGGCGCGTCCAACGGTGGCTGTGTCTGCAGCTAGGGTGGCCGGTAGCGGCAACTGCGGTGAGCGAGGCGGTGGCTGGAGCTACTGCCTAGCACGGCACGCGGTTGCAGCTCGCAACCGGGTGAACTGAACGGCGCGGAAGCACATACGGGGAAGCAGGAGAACATCTGTGCCACGGGGGCAAGAAGGGGGAGCTCGGGAGTTCGGGCTCGCCGGCCATGGTGGACGGCGGCCTCGGTGTTCACGGGGCGGCGACTAGCACGCAAATTAAAGCATGGGGGAGAGAGGTGAGAGAACCGGGGGCTCACGGCGAGTTCGTGGAGAAGCTCAGCGGCTCGGGGACGGCTCGAGCGAAGCAAATCGACGACGGCGATCT
This sequence comes from Thinopyrum elongatum, assembly GCA_011799875.1. Classification (NCBI taxonomy): domain Eukaryota; kingdom Viridiplantae; phylum Streptophyta; class Magnoliopsida; order Poales; family Poaceae; genus Thinopyrum; species Thinopyrum elongatum. The sequence goes on from CM022298.1 coordinate 194,419,192, forward strand.
CGGGCGCCTGAGGAAGAAGACGATGGTGGCGATGGTGTTGCAGGGCACTCGGGGATGCGGGCGTCGTCTCGAAGAAGCTGCGGAGCTCGGTGGGGATGCTAGCACGGCGAATCATTGGTGTTGGCCACGCGGGCGGCAGCGGTGGCCGGCGGGGCTCTCTGTTCGGGCGAAGAATGAGGAGGGAGAGGGGGAAATGGCCAGGGGAGAAGGGGGGGGTCAGCACGGGCCTCCACCACGTCTCCTGGGCGCGGGGTTGGGAGGAAGGAGGCATCGACACGGCGAAGCAGGAGGTGGCCGCTCGGGCGCGTGCGCTGGCTGCCAGTAGGCGCAAGGTTGAAGACAACCTTGCCCCTGGTGGCCTGGGCCTGCTACGGTGTTGGGCTGCACAGGTAAGCCAGGTGAGCTTCCCTCTCTCTCACTATTTTTTTTAATTGTTTCTATTTTCTATTTTCTGTCTTTGATTTGGCTTTATTAAAAATACCAGAGAATTTCTAAAAATCCTGCAATTAAATGTGGGCACAATTTGAATTATTTCCAAAAGCCCTCATTTAGCATCAGAATTATTGGAGCATTTAAATTATTTATAGCATTTAAATGCCTTAATTCAAATACAATATGATTTGATTCAAAAATCCAAGATGACCTAGAAAAATGTGCACCATTTTTGGCAGAGGTTGTCAGCCAATTCAAAAATGATGAACTTTTGTGAAAGGCATTTTGGGTTCATTGAAATGATTTCCAGTTAATCCTAGTATTTTAAAGGGGGTGCTAGGGTTTGTTAATTCCCCATTTCAAATTTAAATAAAATTTAAACATGATACAACAACCAAAACAAGCCCTGGTGCAAAACTAAACTAGGGTTGTGACAACTCACCCCCACTAAACAAGAATCTCGTCCCGAGATTCAGGCGTAGGGTAAGAGGAAGAGGGGACACCAATTATCTCAGTCTTCTCAATCCAACTGTCCTTCTCGAAGATGTTGATTCATTGCATCATATTGATCTTGACGTCTTTGCTTGCGAGATCTTCACCCAGCACAATGACGAGGAAAGTAACCCTACAGGAATCGATCTTCTCAAAGATCGAGCAACTCAAGATCAACTCATGGAGTGAGACATTGGAAACATCTCTTGAGCTGAGACACAAAACACACATCAGGGGGATGGAAAGGAACATGTGACGAAGGTTCAATTTGGTAGGCAAGAATTCCACGCTTAAGTAAGATGGTACATAGGTGTCAAAGTAGCGAGGAAATAATTTGCCATGATTCCATGACGAGGCACCTTAGGGGAGGTGACTCGTAGAACTATTCCCTTAGGTGGCAAAAAGAATTACTTTGGATATAGAGATCACTGGAAATCTTTATACCAGGCTAAGGCAATGCACAAACAATCGTTTGAAGAACTTGAAAGAGTTGGCATACTCAGATTAGGATGGAGATTATGGTTATAGAGCAACTCAGCAAACAGAAGGCACATTCTAGTTGATACCAAGGATAGAATCTAGTGTCTGAGCGTGCTCTCAAGAACTTGAGCGTCTCCATATTCATCAGGGTTTACCAACATCTATGCCAAGATCCTGGCAACACTTCATACTACCATGATGAATAGTGGTGGAGGATGCAGATGCAAAGGAAGACAACTCTTTCTCAGATTTCACCTTAACGATGCCAAGGAACAAAATCTGGATGATCGACCGAGAGACATTTAGCACTCCGCTTCTAATGTTCTCCTTGATGTGCTAGTTACCACGATCATGCTTAAAAGTATCATCGATATGGTCATCAAATAAAGGTCGGACTTCGAGAACACAAAGAACCCATAAGGAACAACTTGTAGACTAAGTCATACCAACTCCTCATGGAAGAATGGCCAAATTGCCGACTCAAGATACTATAATAATAGATCTCCCGGATAAGTGTGTTAGCCATGACATCCACTTATCGGTTCAAAAGACCAATAATATAATTCTTGGGAACGTCCCAACCATCATATCTGCCTAAGATTCAGATCTGGTTGGTGTCAGGATATTCCAGACTCAGCATGTCTGAAGAAGAAAGTTTGCAACACAAATCGACGAGATGATGTTGCGAGATTCTCGGGAGATGAACTATGGCAGCAAGCTCCAAAACATGAGCTGGTTTTGCTACACACATGTGAACACGCTGTCCCAGACAAGGATGACCACATAGTAGTCTTACAATGAAACACTACCGAGTTCAGGTGGGGAACCATCATCGAGGATATCGAAGTCCTTGCAGAAGGCATACTCTTAAGAAGGAACTTCCTTTCCTTGAACAAATCAATCAGTGGCTTGGTGTGCTAGGAATACATATGGAATGAAGGTAGCTAATCTATCAAAACACAGAATACTTCGCACATGCATGACTGACTTGGGATGATTCCAGAGGAAGCAAAAACAATCTTTCTCGAATCCACGGTGGCAACTTGCATCAAATGCACATGAATTAGAGGAAGTCACATCTTCCATCCAAACATAGGCTTCATGAACGGGCCACGAAGAAAATGCTTACACAAGTTTCCAACAGTAGCTTAATGTTCATCATGGCTCATGGAGGAGATAAAAATGTTGCCGATGGGCTCAACAACAACTCATCAAGGTTTCCATGAAGATGGAATTCCATAACTATGTGGACAAGGTGATAGCATTGGTCAGACCAAAAGAATATAACGATGTGTGCTCGAGGAATAACCACGAGTAACACAACATTACGAAATTCGTTGGTACTGATTTGATTTTACGATAGCCCATACTCAAATCAAAGTTTGACAAGAAAATAGATCCAACAACTGGCCACGAGGACCAATCGATGAAGGTATCATCTTTCTTCAACACACACACACAAAAACATATCCCTTGAAATGAACTAAGTTAGGCAAGCTTTTATCTTCCAACTCTCCAAGTTGTTGTTTGGCTTAACCAACTAGCTCAGGGGTATCCAACATAGTTTCTTGGAGAAGGGGTGATTTACAAGAAACCAACTTGATCACGAGCTCAACATAATAGTCAGGGGCAACCTGGTGATACCTCCGAGAAGATATTCAGAAAATCACGAACCACCGACATGTTACTAAGCTCGAGAACAATCTTGCTTTTCAGGGCAAGACGACATGATCAAAAGAGCAAGAGATTGACACAATCCTAACTCATTGATCGAAGAGTGCACCGGGGAAAATGGACTAGGTAGCACAATCAATCTTAGAATGGTGATTCCATAACCAACACACTAAGAATGAGATTATCGTCCATTAACCACCAAGCAATGAGGTTGCTAGGAGTATTGATTTCACACATCACGGTTCACTTGTCGGCATTCTGGTCACAACAACACGAAGTCCGAGGAATGAATAATGATGGCGAGAAGTATCACTACATCAAGAATTCATGAGAGGTGGTGCAATTCTCATGACAGCCTTGACATAAAGATGGTAATACTCCGAGGTAGAACAGAACAAAAGATGGATTGGCATTTTGATCTGCGGAATACAACTGCTTTGACCCAATCCTAGAAATGGATAAGGTGTTGGAGTTTGTTTCTCCTAGTCATTCTGAAGTAGACTGGCTTGATGGACCACAGAGTAAAAGGCATCGATGAACACGAATGCACAACTACTCCTGACTATCAACTGATAGATGAAGGTCGAAATACAGCTACAAAGGGAACAACTCAAAGGAACACATGCTTTTCTGAGTTGTGAATGCATGGATTAGCATTTCGAACAAGTTCAACATATTTCTTCCGGATAACCCATGCAGAAAGGTAGGACTGGCAGAGTCACAAATATAATGGAGAACTCATCAGGAGCACTCTTGTTGTGATCTTTTTGGTTCAAAAGAACTTCTGCCGAGGATGGTTCATGGTATTGGAAGAACGATATACCACGGACCTCGAAGACTATCACAAGGTTAATTACTAATATCCTAAAGGAACGAGCAACACTATCAACAGGAATGAGCGGAATGAATCATGGGTTCAAGAACCCAGAAGTAGAATACCTACTAACTAAATAACATCATCAGATGCTTTCAAGAATGATGGCCAGGATCATCACACTGGGAACACAATACAAGTTTGGATCACTGGGTGGTTCTCTGAAATATCCTAGTTCATAATAATAGCTTCAACACATATGTCGAGGCAATAGAGTACCTCAACATACCGATTAGTGTGCTTAATCTGACCCAAAAGAATGTCGGGAACAGAGAGGAAAGATTGCAAATGCATCAGACTATTTAGAGACCTGGAATAACTCGGACAACATAACGGCTGTAAATGCTCAACAAACGAGACATCCTATGAGAAAAGGGGTAGTGCAACAACTCGACATCATCACTCAAGGTTCTGTGATAATACTAAACAACTACACAGGAAGTACTCAAAAATTGGAATATGACTCTAATCAAACAATCCTATGAGTCCATGGAATATTAACTCGTGATCCTGATAGACGGAAGAGAAAGCCTAGTTCCTTAACCCCATAGGAAGGATAGGATGACTTGGATCAGAAGGACATAAGGTATAAGGAGTAAAAAGAGCCTTACGTTCCCTTCCACAATCAATTCCCTTATATAACTAAAGCATTTCTAGGCTCAACTTTGACCGGTTTGGCTTGGTAATCCTCCAGGTAGTCAGGCTCTGATACCAAAGCTGTCGGGACCCCGATCCTAAGTCACACCGATCTAGCATGTAACACATCATATCACTTTGCGGCCTCACGCACGGTATCCCCACGGCTGCAGCCTTACCTAGGTCGGGACCATTTGCGCCTTTTGGCTCACGTACATGATAGTGACGCTAGCATCCATATGACAGAGAACCCGGGCTGACAAGACCAGTCGTAAACCCTAGGTGGCACAAACTTATAGGGATAGACATACATGACCCAACAATGCACGTGTCAGTCAGCAGCGAGTGTAACCGGGCTGTAGCAAGCTATCAGGACTCCGGTAAACACCGCGTGACATTTCCCCGTAGGGACAGACACAGGAGCAAAGAAGGACACATGCCGATCAATCCATGTGTTCCGGTGGAAGCACTAGGAGACATTTCCCTATAAGGAAGGCTACCAAGAATAAACAACTAGGTGTCGGATCCCACACATACCAAAGCATTTCAATAACATACACACAATATGCTTGATAAGTGTAGATACAACATGGCATCACAACATAACTCTATGACTCAAAGTACTTATTTAAAAGGCTCCGAAGAGCCATACATAACATGATATTACAAACATGGGTCACATGACCCAACATACAGAGCATACAAGCAACGGAAGCATAACATGTGTGACGCCCTCGGCTTAATCATGCACTAATCATACACGCAAACATGCATGATCAAGCACAGGGACTCACGGGAAGATATCACAACACAACTCTATCACAAATAAACAGAGATCCACAATATTACAGACTAGGGATCACGAGGATCCGAATACATAAGTCAGTCATACAAATTATATCTGGGTACAGACATAGTTAGACAAGGTTTGCCTTAAGAAGGCTAGCACAAACAACGACTCTAGATCGAAAGGCGTAGGCCTCCTGCCTGGGAGCCTCCGATCCTACTCCTGGTCGGCTGGCTCGATCCAGTAGTAAGTACCGTCTGGACCCATCTGATAGTAAGCTCCTGCAGTGGCATCTGGCTCCTGGGCTCCATCATCTGTTGTATCACCAAGTAGGGGAATATAGGGAAAAGGAGGAAGCAAAGCAACCGTGAGTACTCATCCGAAGTACTCAGCAAGCAAGGATCTACACTACATATGTAACATTATCAAAGGGGAAAAGCCTGTATATGTGGACTGGGCTGCAGAAATGCCAGAATAGAGAGAAGGCCTAGTCCTATCGAAGACTAGCATCTTCAAACATCTTCACGAAGCCACCATCTTGCAAAAATAGAAGAGAGTAGAATAGCATTTTAATAAGCAAACATGTTGAAGTAAAGCCTAGAGATCCTTCCTCGACTCCCTGCGAGAAAGCAATCCCGAAGCTTCAATTAAGTAACAAGTATCCAGTTCAAGTAGTAGATCAGGATACACAAACTGAGCATCCTTTACCGTAGGACCGGCTATCGATAGATTATTCTTCCCTGCAGGGGTCCACTACTGTTACCCAACACGCTCGATCACCTCTGGCCGGACACACTTGCTGGGTAATGCCCGTCGTCGGGAGATCGACACGAAGCAGCGCCCTACCTAGGCTCAGCAGAGAGGTCAGCACGCCGGGCTAACCTATGCACCCAGAGGTCTTGGGCCATCGCCCTGGGCACCCTGTGCGTTGCGAGACTGGTCGGGGTGCAGGCGCGACACTGAACTCGTCAGTGAAGTATCCAGCCCAGTCCCGACAATCAGCCCGCACGGTGAACCGTGACGTCTGAAGAGCTTTCGGGAGAAACGTACATCGCAGAGGGCCCCATAACCATTATCCCGCGTGGTGGTAGTGCGTAAAGGGCACGAAGACCCACTCAGATCAAACACCCAAATCCGACAGGCTGATTTAGTAACACGCGGAGACGATCAGAGTTTCTGAAGCTCCGCCACAATATCACACTCGAGTGCCCTTCCGGCACACCCGACATCATAGATCCCCTGCGGGTACCCATCAGGGTCGACCCGCCTGTAACAAAGGTCAAAGTAACCGTGTGGTCATAACATCAAGGGGGAAACCCCAAGGAATCACCCTCGGTGGATTCCACTCGATGAAATCATCAGGGTGAACGTATGAGGCATCACCCTCGAGGTTCACACTGAGGGGTTGCACGACAGAGTCATATCGGAAGTGGAGAAGGAGGAATCACCCTCGATGACCACGACCGAACAGCTACACTGCAGAATATTCATCAGGAGTGCGTTACGAGGTATCACCCTCGGCACTCGGTAGTAACTATGCAGAGTCGTACAACTAAGGGGGTGAAGTGATGTGTCGGTCTCTGGTCGACGATCACATTGATCGAGTCGTCGATGATCAAGCAGGGGCAACAAGGGTAAGGTGGTGGGGGTCACTGATGGTTCACTACCAACCTATACTAAGCAGTTTAACATAGGCAGGTAAGGTAACAATAAACAGGTTACAAAAGCAGGCTATGCATCAGAATAGGAGCAAACATTAACAGTAGCAAAATCTAATGCAAGCAGGAGAAATGGAAAGGGCGATATCTGGATGCTCAAGGGGGGGGGGGCTTGCCTGGTTGCTCTTGCAAGAAGGAGGGGTCGTCAACGGGCTGCTCGTCTGGAGCGTAGTCGTACTCAGCTGCAACGGTGTCAGTCTCGGCATCTATCGAGAGAGAAGGAGGGGGAGAGAAACAATAAATTCATGGCAAAAATGCAAACAATATGTATGACATGCCTAAATGATATGCCGAGGTGTTCTACTGCCTAACTAAATGATTTAGTTAATTTAGGAATTTATTTGGATTTATTTAATTAAAGTTGAGCACTATTCATTTATCGAAATCAGTCTAAAAGTTCCATGTTTAGGTAGCTAGGGGCATCTGACAGATGAATGGAACACGTATTCGGATTCGTCTCAAAATTCTGAGCAACTTTCATATATAAATTATTTTCATCTGAGCTATGGTTTATTTTATATGATTTTCTAAAGTTTTAATTAATTGTTTTAATTATTTAATTCAAAAATTCATTTACTGCATCAGCAATGATGTCATGCTGACATCAGCAGTCAACATGACTGTTGACTGGTCAATTTGACCAGTGGGTCCCGGTTGTCATTGACACAGTTTAACTAATCAGGGTTAATTAGCTTAATTAGGTGATTAGGTTAATTAAATAGTGTTAATTAAGTTAATTAATTAATTGATTACTCTTATTATTTATTTTTATTTTGAATTCTTTTTTTTGTTCTAAGGGGCGTTGGGCCCCACTGTCATTGGCCCATAGGGCCAAACGGGCGCGGGCGAACGGGCTACGGGCGCTGCCCGATCGGGCGCACGCCCAAGGGCGCTCGGGCGTGGGCGCACGGCGGCCGTGGCCATGGCCGGAGCAGCGACACGGCGGGGCTAGGCCGGGTAGCGCAGTGAAGCACGCGCGCGGGACGAGCTCCGGCGCCCAGCGGCGTCGCGCGCGAGCAGGAAGGGGCTGCGGGCGTGCGGGCCAGCGAGGTCGCAGCAGCGCCGGCGAGGCGGGGCAAGCGCGAGGCGGCGTGGACTCGGGCACACGCGCGCGGCAGCAACCGGGGCGGTGCGGAGCGCGAGCAGCAGCAGGGTAGCAGCGGGGAGGGGCGCAGCAGCGGGCCAGCGGTGGTGAAGGCGCGGTGAGGGAGGGATGACGGGTTCGGCCGGAGCAGGTCCGGGCTTGGCAGCGTCGAGTCACAGGCGGGCGACAGCGATGCGGATCTCTGCAGCGAGGCGAGGCGGAGCGCGTCGCGAACGAGCTCGGGGCGCCGGGGAGCAGATGACGATGGGGTGGGGGGCGTGAGCTCGTGGCCAGGCGAGGCGGAGACGAGGCTAACTGGGGGGGGGGGGAGAGGGCGTGCTGGAGCCGCAGCAGGGCCACAGCGACGTGTGGTCGCAGCCCATGGCGGGTGCGCGTGTGCACGACTGCGGGACGACGCGAGGAGCTGAGAGGAAGAGAGGCCGGGGGCCTCACCGCGGGCCGTAGGGACAAGGCAGCGGGGGTCGAAGAGGAGGACGGGGACGACGGCGGGGAAGCTCCGGCGAGGTCCAGGCGGCGGCGACGATCGGCGTGGCGATGTGGTTCCGGCGACGGGATTCGGGGAGGCGCGGCATCGAGCGTGCGGCGAGGGGCGCCGTTGCCCCCGATCCAGATCGGGACCGAGAGGAGGGGGCGCGAGGAGAGAGTGGGGGAGGGGGAAGTGGGGCGGCGGGCCCTAGGGTTTGGGGGGTGCGGGGGAATATAGGGGGGCGACTGGGTTGGTTCGGCTGGGCTGGTGGCCTGCTGGGCCGAGGCCCAGTTGGCCAGGGGGTTTTCTTTTTCTTTTTATTTATCCTTTTCTGTTTTGCAAATAGCTAGGCCACAAAATGACCCTAGCAAAATATGTGACTTGTACCATTTAATGCTATGTATTATCTACTACTGCCAGAAATTGGTTTGGAGACAATATGATTTCATTTGTAATTTTATAAAACAAGATGGGATTAAATATTGCTGTTTTGACACTGTTAGAGTCACTTAATTAATTTATTAAATGTTGGTTACAATTTTAGAATTGTCTCTGGAATATTTGTTATTTAATGAAAATTTTAGTTTCTAATTTGAACAACTTTTATTTTCCACTTTGAATTTAATTGAAGTTTGAACTAGGAGTTGAAATGCAATATGATGCAAATGATGATTAGGCACTGTTAAACTGGCTGACATGGCATTAACTAAGGTGATCACTGTTGTTCATTACAGGGGGTGTTACAATTCTCCTCATCTAACAAGAATTCTCGTCCCAAGAATTAAGAGGAAGACTGAAAGAAAGCGGGGTATTCTTCATGAAGACGATCCTCGCGTTCCCAAGTGTCTTCATCTTCAGAATGATTCGACCACTGAACCTTGAGGAATTTGATTGACTTTTGACGAGTCCGGCGTTCAGCTTGATCAAGAATACGGATGGGATATTCTGGATAAGACAGATCTTCCTGTAATTCAAGCATTTCATGATCCACAGCTCGAATAGGATCCTTGAAGCAGCGACGAAGTTGGGATACATGAAAGACATCATGCACTTGAGAAAGATTTGGCGGCAATTGCAACTGATATGCCACTTCTCCTCGACGGGCAAGAATACAGAACGGGCCAATGTAGCAAGGAGCTAGCTTGCCCTTGGTACCGAACCGATGAGTACCTTTCAACGGGGTGACGCGAAGGTAGGCTTTCTCGCCAGGTTGATAGACCATTTTCTTGTGCTTTCGGTCATAGTTGCCCTTCTGACGAGACTGAGCAGTTTTCAGATGTTCACGGACGATGCAGACTTTTTCTTCAGCTTGTTGGATAATGTCTGGTCCGACGAGTGAGTGTTCCCTAGTTTCTGACCAATTCAGAGGGGTTCGACACTTACGTCCGTAAAGAACTTCAAACAGTGCCATCTTCAGACTAGCTTGATAACTATTGTTGTAAGAGAATTCGGCATACGGGAGAGATTCCTCCCACTTCTTACCGAAGGAGATGACACAAGCTCGAAGCATATCTTCGAGCACTTGATTAACTCGTTCGACTTGACCCTGTGACTGAGGGTGAAAAGCGGTACTGAACGACAGGTGAGTTCCCATAGCTTCTTGGAAACTATTCCAGAATCTGGAGGTAAAGAGGCTGCCACGATCCGAACTGATCTCCAATGGAACACCATGGAGTGACACAATTCGGGAAACATACAAGTCTGCTAACTGACTAGCAGTGATTGTCTCCTTGACTGGCAGAAAGTGAGCAACCTTTGAGAATCGGTCAATGACGACAAAAATAGCATCATGACCCTTCTGAGATCTCGGAAAACCAGTAATGAAATCCATTTGGACCTTGTCCCATTTCCATTCAGGAATATCAAGGTGTTGCAGAGTTCCAGCAGGTCTTTGATGTTCTACTTTAATGCGGCGGCAAACGTCACACTCAGAAACATAACAAGCAATGTCTTGCTTCATATTAGGCCACCAGTATCTCTGACAAATGTCACGGTACATCTTTGTGCTACCAGGATGAATTGACAGAGGAGTGTCATGAGCTTCTTTCATAACGTGTTCTCTCTCATCCTTGAACTTGGGTACGAAGAGACGGTGTTGGAAAAATAGGATCCCATCCTTATCAAGATGGAATTCTGACAGCTTTCCTTTTTCGAGGTATCGCTTAATCCTTTCAACTTCAGAGTCATACCGTTGCATAGTCTTAATGCTGCGTTCTAAATCTGGTTCCACAACCAGGGTATTGAGATAACCCTGTGGAACAATATGGAGGTTCAATTTGCGAAGCTCTTCATAAAGAACAGGTTGTGCTTCCTGAACCATAAGATTGTTGCAATAAGCCTTGCGACTCAAAGCATCGGCCATTACATTAGCCTTGCCAGGGGTGTAAGACATATTCATATCATAATTGGCAATTGTTTCGAGCCATCTTTGTTGACGAAGGTTCAGATCTGGTTGAGTATATAGATACTTCAAACTTTGATGATCCGTGTATATCTCGCAACGGTTACCGAGAAGGTAATGTCGCCATAGCTTCAGGGCATAAATAACCGCAGAAAGTTCGAGATCATGCACTGGATAATTTTCTTCATGAGGACGCAATTGTCGAGAGGCATAAGCAATCACCTTACGCTCTTGCATTAGGACACAGCCTAATCCTTGACGAGATGCATCACAGTATATCACGAAATCCTTTTGGGAATCCGGGGGTGCTAGCACTGGGGCAGATGTCAACTTATCTTTTAGTGTCTGAAAGCTTTCTTGACATTTTTCTGTCCACTCAAATTTAACAGCTTTGTGGAGCAGATTCATCAATGGTTTTGCAATCTTGGAAAAGTTCTCAACGAACCGACGGCAATAGCTAGCGAGTCCGAGAAAACTTCTGACTTGCTTGACATTCTTCGGGGGAGTCCAATCAAGAATAGCCTGTACTCGCTTGGGTTTAACAGCAATGCCATTCTTGGAAATCACATGACCAAGATAGGTCACTTCAGATAACCAGAACTCACACTTGGAGAATTTAGCATACAACTGATGTTCTCGTAGCTTCTCCAATACAAGCCGAAGATGTTTAGCATGTTCTTCTTCATTCTTGGAATATATAAGGATATCATCCAAATAAACCACGACGAATTTGTCGAGGTAATCCATGAAGATATAGTTCATCAACCGGGAGAAGGTTGCTGCAGCATTTGTTAAGCCAAATGACATGATAGTGTACTCATAAGAGCCATATCGAGTAACAAAGGCAGTCTTCGGAATATCCTCTTCGCGAACACGAATCTGATGATAACCTAACCTCAAGTAGAGTTTCGAGAAGACAGAGGATCCAGCAAGCTGATCATAAAGATCATTGATCCGGGGCAGTGGGTATTTATTCTGGATTGTGGCTTGGTTAATGGGGCGGTAATCCTGAACCAATCGGTTAGTTCCATCCTTCTTCTTAACGAAGAGTGAAGGTGCTCCCCAAGCAGAGGAACTGGGGCGGATGAAACCTTTCTTAAGTGATTTGTCGATTTCTTCCTTAAGCTCGAGAAGGTGATGTGGAGGCGTCTTATAAGGACGCTTCGCAATAGGGGTAGTGCCAGGCTTCAAGTCGATGATGAACTCGATAGCCCTAACCGGGGGTATTCCTGGAAGTTCTTCTGGAAAGACGTCCGGAAAATCTCGAACGACAGGAACATTCTCGATTCCTTCCAGAGGTGAGGCATTCAAAGCATTCAGAGCATATATCTGAGCTTTAGCATCCCGAGTAATTTGGGCGGTGTAGTTCACTATCTCATCGGAGGGGTGAAGAAGTTGGACGACTTTAGTGGCACAATTGATCGAAGCTATATGAGCCTTCAACCAATCCATTCCGAGGATGAGGTCTATGGTGGAAGATTTCAAAACGATGGGTGAGGCAAGGAATTCCAACCCTTTAATTTCGACGGTAACGTCAGGTGCTATCACGTCAGCATGACAATGACCTCCGGGAGTTTTAACGACTAACGGAGTATGCATCTTCTCATACCGAATGCCATGCATGAATGCAAATTTCCCAGAGAGGAATGAATGTGATGCTCCTGAATAAAAAAAACAGAAGCAGGTACTGAGTTAATGAGAAGGGTACCCATCACAGTAGCAGGTTGATCTTGGACTTCTTCAATATCAATGTTGTAAGCGTGTCCACGACCATGAGCAGCAGACCCAGTATTATAGTTGCGGGCCTGATTGTTGCCACGACCATTGCCACGGCCAGTACGAGGGAAAGCTAACTGATTCTGAGTCTGGCGGCAGTCCTTAGCAAGGTGACCTGGTTTGCGGCACTTGAAGCACAGACCATCTTCAGGACAAAGAGGAGCATTGGGTAGAGCAGCCTGAGCTCTTAGCTGCCTCGGTGGTGGAGGAGGCAGACGTGGTGCAGCATAGTTGTTCTTTGGCGTAGGGGCATTTGGACGGAACACGTTGTTGGGAATCCAGACTCGATGCTTCTGTGCTGAGCCCGAAGATGAGCCAGCATCACGATAGCGCTTCTGCGAGTCCTTATGCTTCATCTGAGCGGTCTCAACCAGAATAGCCTTGTTCACAAGAATAGCAAAGTCGTTGAAGTCTTGAGCAGCAAGTGCAAGCTCGATGTCTGGGTGGAGTCCATTATGAAATTTCTCTTGTCTACGGGCATCCGTGGTGATGTCTTCTTAAGCATAGCGAGACAGGTCAAGGAATTCCCGCTGATAGGCTTCGACAGTCTTGTTGCCCTGGGTGAGGTTGCGGAACTGGGTTTTCATCCGGTCCATGATTCCCTGAGGAATATAACGGGCACGAAAAGCAGCCTGGAACTCAGGCCAGGTAACTACTGTTCCAGCAGGCAGTGTACGCTTGTGTGTCCCACCATTGAGCAGCGAGACACTTTAGGAAAAAGGATGCGAAGGTGAAAAAGTTGGCAGGGGAGACATTTGCAGACTCCATTTCATGAGTGATGTCGCGAATCCAATCATCAGCATCCAGTGGCTTGTCAGAGTTGCGGAACTGAGTGGGGTTAAGACGAACAAATTCCGACAGAGTTATTGTAGCAGGGTTCTGGTTGTTCTGATGCGGAAACTGAGCCATAACCCAGTCATGAACTGATGGTTGAGCTTGAATTGATGCATCATAGCTGCCATATAGTCTGGCGGTGGTGGGCGTTCAAGGGCACGACCATGACCACGACCACCTGGCCTAACCATCCTGCTAAGTATCAACAGGGGGCAGTTTAGTAAAAGAAATTGCGAGTGTTTAGCGACAAGCATGATGTAACTTGACAACAATTAAGCAGTGTAACAGATACTTAACAGTAGTCAATTAAGACATACAGATCCATACACGGAGTCGGGTACATGCGGACAGCATAACGATGCAAATTTAAAAACTAGACATGCTAGGCGGCGCGCAGGCACGCGGTAAGGAAGTACACAACGAGACATAGCAAAGGCTACATCAACGTCGGAGAAAACCACTGAAACTGGGTAACTGCATGTGCGGACGACGAATGGTCGTCACAGGAAAATCCTGCGCTCCATGTGCACTATGATGCAGAACCCGGTCTTATCGAATGACAACTCGGAGTATAATACAACTCGAAGAGAAAGGTTAAACAAAACAATGGAAAGGGAAAATGATTATCAGACTAATCAGATCAATGGCAAGGAAGTGAGCACAGATATCCAGCTCTCCGGGTAGACAAGATTTACGTGATCCTTACTGTCGGCGTTAGTAAAATTTATTTAACCCGAATAGAAGAGAGATCAGAGTCCCAGAGTATAGACGAGGAATAAAAGATCCTAATACCACCCAGTTGGCGACGTGGGCCCATAAGCCACACAGCCAAGTTAGTAAATTAGTTTTTGGATGTCTAGACTCAACTTCGGCCAAGGAATTGGAAGGGGGCTTCCTACAAGCAGTCGGCTCTGATACAAACTTGTGATGCCCCCGGCTTAATCGTGCACTAATCATACACGCAAACATGCACGATCAAGCACAGGGACTCACGGGAAGATATCACAACACAACTCTAACACAAATAAACGGAGATCCACCATATTATAGACCAGAGATCACGAGGATCCGAATACATAAGTCAGTCATACAAATTATATCTGGGTACAGACATAGTTAGACAAGGTTTGCCTTAAGAAGGCTAGCACAAACAACGACTCTAGATCGAAAGGCGTAGGCCTCCTGCCTGGGAGCCTCCGATCCTACTCCTGGTCGGCTGGCTCGATCCAGTAGTAAGTACCGTCTGGACCCATCTGATAGTAAGCTCCTGCAGTGGCATCTGGCTCCTGGGCTCCATCATCTGTTGTATCACCAAGTAGGGGAATATAGGGAAAAGGAGGAAGCAAAGCAACCGTGAGTACTCATCCGAAGTACTCAGCAAGCAAGGATCTACACTACATATGTAACATTATCAAAGGGGAAAAGCCTGTATATGTGGACTGGGCTGCAGAAATGCCAGAATAGAGAGAAGGCCTAGTCCTATCGAAGACTAGCATCTTCAAACATCTTCACGAAGCCACCATCTTGCAAAAATAGAAGAGAGTAGAATAGCATTTTAATAAGCAAACATGTTGAAGTAAAGCCTAGAGATCCTTCCTCGACTCCCTGCGAGAAAGCAATCCCGAAGCTTCAATTAAGTAACAAGTATCCAGTTCAAGTAGTAGATCAGGATACACAAACTGAGCATCCTTTACCGTAGGACCGGCTATCGATAGATTATTCTTCCCTGCAGGGGTCCACTACTGTTACCCAACACGCTCGATCACCTTTGGCGGGACACACTTGCTGGGTAATGCCCGTCCTCGGGAGATCGACACGAAGCAGCGCCCTACCTTGGCTCAGCAGAGAGGTCAGCACGCCGGACTAACCTATGCACCCAGAGGTCTTGGGCCATCGCCCTGGGCACCCTGCGCGTTGCGAGACTGCCCGGGGTGCAGGCGCGGCACTGAACTCGTCAGTGAAGTATCCAGCCCATTCCCGACAATCAGCCCGCACGGTGAACCGTGACGTCTGAAGAGCTTTCGGGAGAAACGTACATCGCAGAGGGCCCCATAACCATTATCCCGCGTGGTGGTAGTGCGTAAAGGGCATGACAACCCACTCAGATCAAACACCCAAATCCGACAGGCTGATTTAGTAACACGCGGAGACGATCAGAGTTTCTGAAGCTCCGCCACAATATCACACTCGAGTGCCCTTCCGGCACACCCGACATCATAGATCCCCTGCGGGTACCCATCAGGGTTGACCCGCCTGTAACAAAGGTCAAAGTAACCGTGTGGTCATAACATCAAGGGGGAAACCCCAAGGAATCACCCTCGGTGGATTCCACTCGATGAAATCATCAGGGTGAACGTATGAGGCATCACCCTCGAGGTTCACACTGAGGGGTTGCACGACAGAGTCATATCGGAAGTGGAGAAGGAGGAATCACCCTCGATGACCACGACCGAACAGCTACACTGCAGAATATTCATCAGGAGTGCGTTACGAGGTATCACCCTCGGCACTCGGTAGTAACTATGCAGAGTCGTACAACTAAGGGGGTGAAGTGATGTGTCGGTCTCTGGTCGATGATCACATTGATCGAGTCGTCGATGATCAAGCAGGGGCAACAAGGGTAAGGTGGTGAGGGTCACTGATGGTTCACTACCAACCTATACTAAGCAGTTTAACATAGGCAGGTAAGGTAACAATAAACAGGTTACAAAAGCAGGCTATGCATCAGAATAGGAGCAAACATTAACAGTAGCAAAATCTAATGCAAGCAGGAGAAATGGAATGGGTGATATCTGGATGCTCAAGGGGGGGGGGGGCTTGCCTGGTTGCTCTGGCAAGAAGGAGGGGTCGTCAACGGGCTGCTCGTCTAGAGCGTAGTCGTACTCAGCTGCAACAGTGTCGGTCTCGGCGTCTATCGAGAGAGGAGGAGGGGGAGAGAAACAATAAATTCACGGCAAAAATGCAAACAATATGTATGACATGCCTAGATGATATGCCGAGGTGTTCTACTGCCTAACTAAATGATTTAGTTAATTTAGGAATTTATTTGGATTTATTTAATTAAAGTTGAGCACTATTCATTTATCGAAATCAGTCTAAAAGTTCCATGTTCAGGTAGCTATGGGCATCTGACATATGAATGGACCGTGTATTCGGATTCGTCTCGAAATTCTGAGCAACTTTCATATATGAATTATTTTCATCTCAGCCACGGTTTATTTTATATGAGTTTCTAAAGTTTTAATTATTTAATTCAGAAATTCATTTACTGCATCAGCAATGATGTCATGCTGACATCAGCTGTCAACATGACTGTTGACTGGTCAATTTGACTAGTGGGTCCCGGTTGTCATTGACATAGTTTAACTAATCAGGGTTAATTAGCTTAATTAGGTGATTAGGTTAATTAAACAGTGTTAATTAAGTTAATTAATTAATTGATTACTCTTATTATTTATTTTTATTTTGAATTCTTTTTTTTTGTTCTAAGGGGCATGGGGCCCCACTGTCATTGGCCCATAGGGCCAAACGGGCGCGGGCGAACAGGCTACGGGCGCTGCCCGATCGGGCGCACGCCCAAGGGCGCTCGGGCGTGGGCGCACGGCGGCCGCGGCCGCGGCCGGAGCAGCGACACGGCGGGGCAGCGCGGTGGAGCACGCGCGCGGGACGAGCTCCGGCTCCCAGCGGCGTCGCGCGCGAGCAGGAAGGGGCTGCGGGCGTACGGGCCAGCGAGGTCGCGGCAGCGTCGGCGACGCGGGGCACGCGTGAGGCGGCGTGGACTCGGGCACGCGTGCGCGGCAGCAACCGGGGCGGTGCGGAGCGCGAGCAGCAGCAGGGTAGCAGCGGGAAGGGGCGCAGCAGCGGGCCAGCGGCGGTGAAGGCGCGGTGAGGGAGGGGCGACAGGTTCGGCCGGAGCAGGTCCGGGCTCGGCAGCGTCGAGGCACAGGCGGGCGACGGTGATGCAGATCTCTGCAGCGAGGCGAGGCAGAGCGCGTCGCGGAAGAGCTCGGGACACCGGGGAGCAGATGACGAGGGGGGGCGTGAGCTCACGGCCAGGCGAGGCGTAGACGAGGCTAACTGGGGGGGGGGGGGAGAGGGCGCGCTGGAGCCGCAGCAGGGCCACGGCGACGTGTGGTCACTGCCCATGGCGGGTGCGCGCGTGCACGACTGCGGGACGGCGCGAGGAGCAGAGAGGAAGAGAGGCCGGGGGCCTCACCGCGGGCCGTAGGGACAAGGCAGCGGGGGTCGAGGAGGAGGACGGGGACGACGGCGGGGCAGCTCCGGCGAGGTCCAGGCGGCGGCGACGATCAACGTGGCGACGTGGTTCCAGCGACGGGATCCTGGGAGGCGCGGCGTCGGGCGTGCGCGAGGGCGCGGAGGGGGGGGGGGGGGGAGGGGGGGGGGGGGTTGCCCCGATCCAGATCGGGAACGACGAGAGGAGGGGCTGAGAAGAGTGGGGGAGGGGAAGTGGGGCGACGGGCCCTAGGGTTTGGGGGGGGGTGCGGGGGAATATAGGGGGGTGACTGGGCCGGTTCGGCTGGGCTGGTGGCCTGCTGGGCCGAGGCCCAGTTGGCCAGGGGGTTTTCTTTTTATTTTTGTTTTTATTTATCCTTTTCTGTTTTGCAAATAGCTAGGCCACAAAATGACCCTAGCAAAATATGTGACTTGTACCATTAAATGCTATGTATTATCTACTACTGCCAGAAATTGGTTTGGAGACAATATGATTTCATTTGTAATTTTATAAAACAAGATGGGATTAAATATTGCTGTTTTGACACTGTTAGAGTCACTTAATTAATTTATTAAATGTTGGTTACAATTTTAGAATTGTCTCTGGAATATTTGTTATTTAATGAACATTTTAGTTTCTAATTTGAACAACTTTTATTTTCCACTTTGAATTTAATTGAAGTTTGAACTAGGAGTTGAAATGCAATATGATGCAAATGATGATTAGGCACTGTTAAACTAGCTGACATGGCATTAACTAAGGTGATCACTGTTGCTCATTACAGGGGGTGTTACAACATGTCTGAGTACAGACAACTACAAATGAAAAAGACTAGGAAGCCTGACTATCTACAAGACCCTCCCAAGGGTACAAGATCGTAGCTGAGGTAACAAGCTAATCGTCGAAGTCCACGCGAAACTACTAGTGGGACCGAAGTCTCCTCTGCAAAACATAAATTAAGCAAACGTGAGTATAGATGTACCCATCAAGACTTACATCAGAACTATCTACATATGCATCAGTATCAACAAATGGGGTTGTGGGGTTTAACTGCAGCAAGCCAGCTTTGACTTGGTGGCTATCATGTACTACGACTGCTGGTAACTCTTTTGAGGTGGCGCACACGAGTCCACATATTCACCATATCAATACACCACTATGGATCCGCTCCCGTCTCCCTACGAGAAGGCCATCCATAGCACTCACGCTTATCTTGCACATTTTAGAGTATCCACTTCAAGTTATCTATGAACCCTATAAGCGTTCCAAGTAGTCCATATCCACGGACGCGGCTATTCGAATAGATCATATTACCATGCAGGGTTGTACTTCTTCACACACGCTCTCACCACTTATCGCCGTTTACACGACATGTACTCGGCAATCTTCAAGCGGAAGCCCAGCGAGGGTGTCGGGCACAACCTGACTAACCACACGAGACTCTAGTCCAGGTTTATCGCCTATTCGAGTTCCATCCGCAAGGAAGTCCGGCCGATGTTTCCACTACGGCCCCAAACGATGTGAGCAGGGTTCCCAAGCCCACCATCCGGGTGCCACTTGGTACACCGTGCCACTATGCCTAGTCTGTCCCAAGCCCACCTGGCCGAGTGCCAATTGGTAGACTACTAACACAACCTACAAACACCAGAAACTAGTTGCAACTCCTAGACAGAGGTCAAGGCGATTAATAAGTCGAGAGAGCTTGGAGTGCCCGGAGTCCAATGTGTGGTAGTAACTTGTTGGGAAACGTTGCATGGAAAACAAAAAAAATTCTACGCACACGCAAGATCTATCCATGTAGATGTATAGCTATGAGAGGGGAGAGCATCTTCATACCCTTGAAGATCGCAAAGCGAAAGCGTTTATCAACGCGGTTGATGTACTCATACACCTTCATGATCCGTCCCGATCAAGTACCGAATGTACGACACCTCCACGTTCAGCACATGTTCAGCTCGATGACGTCCTCGCCTTCTTGATCCAGCAAGAGGGGCGAAGTGGTAGATGAGTTCCGGTAGCACGACGACGTGGTGACGGTGTTGGTGAAGAACAATCTCCACAGGGCTTCGACAAGCACAACGGAAACTATGATGGAGGATAAACTAGAGGGGACGGGGTTGCCGGCACACGGCTTGGTGAATCTTGATATGTCTTGGGTGCTAGCCTTGTCCCTCTATTTATATGTTGAGCCCTGGGGTCGAAACTTGGAGTAAAAGCCTCCTCAAAGTCGGTTTTGCCCGAAAGGCAAGAGTCCTTCTCAGACTCATGGGCCAGACGCCAGGGTTCCCGGCGTCTGGACCCAGACAGCAGGGTCCCTGGCGTCTGGCCTCTGGTCTCTGCAAAACTTCATTTTGCTCTTTCAAAAACCCTCATGGGCTTTCCCCTTTGGCCCAAATAAAGTGCTCTCGTACCCAAACATTTCGGGAAACATCCGAAACCCCTTCCGGTGAATTCCGGAACTCTTCCGAAGACCAAACACTATTATCCCATATATCAATCTTTACCTCCGGACCATTCCGGAGCTCCTCGTCATGTCTGTGATCTCATCCGAGACTCCGAACAACATTCGGTCACCAACATACATAACTCATATAATACTATATCGTCAACGAACGTTAAGTGTGCGGACCCTACGGGTTCGAGAACTATGTAGACATGACCGAGACACCTCTCCGGTCAATAACCAATAGCGGAACCTGGATGCCCATATTGGCTCCTACAGATTCTACGAAGATCTTTATTGGTCGAACCGTTATGACAACATACGTAATTCCCTTTGTCCATCGGTATGTTACTTGCCCGAGATTCGATCATCGGTACCTTCATACCTAGTTCAATCCCGTTATCGGAAGTCTCTTTACTCGTTCCATAATACATCATCTTGTGACTAACTCCTTAGTCATTTGCTTGCAAGCTTATGATGTGTATTACCGAGAGGGCCCAGAGATACCTCTCCGATACTCGGAGTGACAAATCCTAATCTCGATCTATGCCAACTCAACAAACACCTTCAGTGATACCTGTAGAGCATCTTTATAATCACCCAGTTATGTTGTGACGTTTGATAGCACACAAGGCATTCCTCTGGTCTCCAGCAGTTGCATGATCTCATAGTCGAAGGAATATGTATTTGACATGAAGAAAGCAATAGCAATAAAACTGAACGATCATTATGCTAAGCTAACGGATGGGTCTTGTCCATCACATCATTCTCCTAATGATGTGATCCCGTTATCAAATGACAACTCATGTCCATGGTTAGGAAACCTTAACCATCTTTGATCAATGAGCTAGTCAAGTAGAGGCTCACTAGGGACACAGTGTTTGTTTATGTATTCACACATGTATTTAGGTTTCCGATTAATACAATTCTAGCATGAATAATAAACTTTTATCATGAATAAGGAAATATAAAATAACAACTTTATTATTGCCTCTAGGGCATATTTCCTTCATAACTGTCTTGGATCACAAACACAGAACTCAGTTCGTAAGAACGGTTTCAATGAGACAACCCACCATGTACTCCTACATGGCCTCTCATCGCTACCTTTACCAAATCATGTTCACACACTTAGCTCTCAACAGTAGGACATGTTCATCACCATCCCAATCCATCCCAGATGGATCAGACCTGACACAACTCTAAGCATAGCAGGCATAACAAGCAAGCATGAATGAGTAGGCACATCATGGCTCAAACAACTCCTACTCATGCTAGTGGGTTTCAACTATTTACTGTGGCAAAGACAGGTCATGCAAAGGAATGGGGTTCAACTACCGCAGCATGCAACAGTTGAATCGTTGTTGTCCTAGTGCAGCAAAAGAGAGCAGGAGCGAGAGAGTGGGATTATATCAAAATGCTCAAAGGGGGTTTGCTTGCCTGGCACTTCTGAAGATAGCATTGTGTCTTCATCAGTGTCATCAATCTCAATGTCGAAACAACATCTACTAAGAGGGAACAAATACCGGCAACAGAGAAGGAACACAATCAATGCAATGCGACAATATGATGCATGAGCGTGACATGGCAACATGATGTTGATTGGGCTAATGCAGCTAGCAACGATTTAAATGGAGTTGGTTTGAACACAAGATTCAAATTCAAACTCCATATAAGACATTTTAAATGACATTTATTCAAATTGTCAAATGCAGTGGTTGTAAGTTGTTCAAACATGCATGGAAATGCCATAAACAGATTCTTCATATTTTTCTGATAATTTTTCATATATAAATTATTTCATTTGGAGTTACGGTTGATTTTCAATGATTTTTTGAAGTTTATATCAATTTCTGGAATTTCCTGGTTATTCTAAATTAAATTAAATCCAGAAATTGATTTATTGCGTCAGGATGACATCAGCGTGATGTCAGCTGGTCAACTGACCGTGCCTGGTCAAACCTGACGTGTGCGTCCTAGCAGTCAGTGACTCAGTGGATAATCCCGGTCAAAACTAGAGTTGACCGGATTTGACCCAGCGGTGGGGCCCACTGTCAGTGTCTAAGCTTTAGACTAAGCATGGTAATTAGACTAGTCTAATCCATCCATGTCACCGGATTAACTCCGGCGATAACCGGAGCGCGGCGGCGATGCCCGTCCGGCCAACTCCGGCGACGGGAGCAAGCGAGGCTGGTCCCGTTGGAACGGCCACGACGCGGCGCATCCAATGGTGGCTGTGTCTGCAGCTAGGGTGGCCGGTAGCGGCAACTGCGGCGAGCGAGGCGGCGACCGGAGCTACTGCCTAGCACGACACGTGGTTGCAGCTCGCAACCGGGTGAACTGAATGACGTGGAAGCACATACGGGGAAGCAGGAGAACATCTGTGCCACGGGGGAAAGCATGGGGAGCTCAGGAGTGCGGGCTCGCCGGCCATTGCGGACGGCAGCCTTGGGTGTTCACGGGGCAGCGGCTAGCACGCAGATTAAAGCATGGGGAGAGAGGGGAGAGAACCGGGGGCTCACGGCGAGTTCGTGGAGAAGCTCAGCGGCTCGGGGACGGCTCGAGCAAAGCAAATCGACGACGGCGATCTCGGGCGCCCGAGGAAGAAGACGACGGTGGCGATGGTGTTGCAGGGCACTCGGGGACGCGGGCGTTGTCTCGGAGAAGCTGCGGAGCTCGGCGGGGATGCTAGCGCGGCGAATCGTTAGCGTTGGCCACGCGGGTGGCAGCGGTGGCCAGCAGGGCTCTCTGTTCGGGCGAAGAACGAGGAGGGAGAGGGGGAAATGGCAAGGGGAGAAGGGGGGTCAGCATGGGCCTCGTCCATGTCTCCTGGGCGCGGGGTTGGGAGGAAGGAGGCGTCAACACGGCGAAGCAGGAGGTGGCCACTCGGGCGCGTGCGCTGGCTGCCAGTAGGCGCAAGGTTGAAGACAACCTTGCCCCTGGTGGGCTGGGCCTGCTATGGTGCTGGGCTGCACAGGTAAGCCAGGTGAGCTTCCCTCTCTCACTGTTTTTTTAATTGTTTCTGTTTTCTATTTTCTGTCTTTGATTTGGCTTTATTAAAAATACCAGAGAATTTCTCATAATCTTGAAATTAAATGTGGGCACAATTTGAATTATTTCCAATAGCCCTCATTTAGCATCAAAATTATTGGAGCATTTAAATGCCCTAATTCAAATACAATATGATTTGATTCGAAAATCCAAGATGACCTAGAAAAATGTGCACCATTTTTGGCAGAGGTTATCAGTCAATTCAAAAATGATGAACTTTTGTGAAAGGCATTTTGGGTTCATTGAAATGATTTTCAATTAATCCTAGTATTTAAAAGGGGGTGCTATAGTTTGTTAATTCCCCATTTCAAATTTAAATAAAATTTAAACATGATACAACAACCAAAACAAGCCCTGGTGCAAAACTAAACTAGGGTTGTGACAACAAGACACCAGGGCGCGCCAGAGGCCCCTGGCGTGCCCTGATGGGTTGTGGGGCCCACGAGGGTCTCTTCCACCACCTCTCAGCTCTATAAATACCCAAATATTCCAGAAACCCTAGGGTAGCAGATGAAACACAATTCCAGTCGCCGCAAGTTCTAGAACCATGAGATCCAATCTAAGACCATCACGAAGGGGTACATCATCCCCATTGGTGCCTCTCCGATGATGCGTGAGTAGTTCACCATAGACCTATGGGTCCGTAGGCAGTAGCTAGATGGCTTCCTCTCTCTTTTTGATTCTCAATACAATGATCTCTTGGAGATCTATTTGATGTAATGACTTTTTGCGGTGTGTTTGTTGGGATCCGATAAAGTTTGAATTTATGATCAGTTTCTATCCATGAATATTATTTGAGTTTCTTTGATCTCTTATATGCATGATTACTTATAGCCTCGTATTTCTTCTTCAAATCTTTGGTTTAGTTAGGCCAACTAGATCAATTTTTCTTTCCATGGGAAGAGGTGCTTTGTGATGGGTTCGATCTTGCAGTGTCCTCTCCCAGTGATAGAAGGGGCAGCGAGGCACGCATGTATCATTGCTATTAAGGATAAAAAGATGGGGTCTATTCCTACATGAATAGATCTTGTTAACATCATGTCACCATTCTTATTGCATTACTCCGTTTCTCCATGAACTTAATACACTAGATGCATGCTGGATAGCGGTCGATGTGTGGAGTAATAGTAGTAGATGCAGAATCGTTTTGGTCTACTAATCTTGGACGTGATGCCTATATAATGATCATTGCCTTGGATATCGTCATAATTATTCGATATTCTATCAATTTCCCAACAGTAATTTGTTTACCCACCGTATGCTATTTTCTCGAGAGAAGCCACTAGTGAAATGTACGGCCCCGGGGTCTATCTTTTATCATATTTCTTTCCGATCTATTTTTTATCGCTTTTGTTTTCAGATCTATTATTCCAAAAAACCAAAAATACCTTGCTGCACTTTTTCTTTACTTATTTTATTTTGTGTTTTTGCAAGATCTATTTATCCAATCTCATACTATTTAATCTATCTATTTACCAAGGAGGGATTGACAACCCCTCTTACGCATTGGGTTGCGAGGTTTTGTTCTTCATGTGCAGGTTTACATAGTGTTGCTTGGTTCTCCTACTGGTTCGATAAACCTTGGGTTCATAACTGAGGGAAATACTTGCCGTTGTTGTGCTGCATCATCCGTTCCTCTTTGGGGAAATACTGACGCGGATACAAGCAATCAAAAGCATTTTCTGGCGCCGTTGCCGGGGAGACATTATCAACACCTATTAGGTTCCTAATCACAAATCTCATCTCCTTGCAATTTACATTATTTGCCATTTGCCTCTTGTTTTCATCTCCCCCACTTCACAATATTTGCCTTTTTATTGCCTTCTTTCCGTTTGCCTTCTTCTCGTTTGATCTTTTGTTTGCTTGTGTTACCATGTGCCTTTTATTTGCTTGCATCTTCTCTTGCTAAAAATATATTGATATGGATCCTCATCCACTTGCTAATCTTTTTAAAAGATCCAATTATGATGAACCAATTGCTAGTGAATTGAGTGCACTTGATTATCTCTATGAAGTTTTGCTTGAAATTCATGAATCTAAAGATTGTGATGAAGTGTTGGAAGAAGAAATTGATAAAGTGATTCATGATATCTCTTTCAATGAAAAGCATGATTGTAATGATATTATAAATTCAATTAATGTCAATTGTGTTAATGATACGCAAAACCCCAAGCTTGGGGATGCTAATTTTGATATGTCCACTACTTATTGTAATGATCATGATTGGGGTGATTCTTCTTATGATCTTGAAAACTTATTTGAGCCTCATGATGAATATTTTATTGATAATATTATTTGCAATAATATTGAAAGTGGGTTTGGAAGAGTGTCAACTTTAGAAAAAAATAATCCCACATATTTGGAGAGTGCTCAATCTTATGAAATTGTTGATAAATGTGGGTTTGGAGAGGTCATGACTCTAGTTAATGATAATCCCACTATTTTGGAAGAGTGTCAAGTTTGCACGCATGTGGATCATGAAGTGAAAATTTTATATGATAGCTATATTGTTGAATTTGAATATGATCCTACATGTAATTATTATGAAAGAAGAAAATATGGTTGTAGAAATTTTCATGTTACTAAATTACCTATCTTCATGTTGAGATTGCTATTGTTTCTTTGTCCTTCCTTGCATATGCTAGATTATTCTTGTCTTGATAATTTGTTTGCTTATAAAATGCCTATGCATAGGAAGTATGTTATACTTAAGTGTGATTGTCACATGCTATATGATGCTCTCTTTGTGCTTCAATTTTTGTCTTTCATGCGAGCATCATTAAAATTATTATGCCTAGCTAGGGGCATAAAACGATAGCGCTTGTCGGGAGGCAACCCAATGAATAAAATTTATTTTTGCCTTTTTCTTTCTGTTCTTGAGTGTTTGCACAATTATGCTACTGTTATGATTGTGTTTTTATGTTTTAATTAGTGTTTGTGCCAAGTAAAGCCTTTGGGATCATGTTGGGTGATAGTTGATTTTATCTTGTTGGAAAGCAGAAACTTTTGCATCCAGTAGAAGAATTTTTGAAATTCACACAAGCGAAGAAAAATTCTGAATTTCTTACACAAGATTGATATACAAATTGCCCACGTTTTCCTAATTTGTTAGAATTTTTGAAGTTACAGAAGTATGGCTAAAGTCCAGATTACTACAGATTGTTCTGTTTTTAACATATTGTATTTTCATTGCATTGTGTGCTTATTTTGATGAATCTATGGTTTGTATCGGGGGGGGGGGGGTATAAGCCAAGGTAAAGTTGGAATACAGTAGGTAAATGCAATAATAAAATTTGAATGGGTTTGCAACAGTACTTAAAGTGGTGATTTGCTTTATTATACTAACGGATCTCATGAAGGTTTTGTTAAGTTTTGTGTGATTGAAGTTTTCAAGTTTTGGGTGAGATCACGATGGATGAAGGAATAAGGAGTGTCAAGAGCCTAAGCTTGGGGATTCCCCATGGCACCCCAAGGTAATTGATACGTCTCCAACGTATCTATAATTTTTGATTGTTCCATGCTATTATATTATCTAATTTGGATGTCTTATATGCATTAATATGCTATTTTATATTATTTTTGGGACTAACCTATTAACCTAGAGCCCAGTGCCAGTTTTTGTTTTTTCCTTGTTTTTGAGTTTTACAGAAAAGGAATATCAAACGGAGTCCAAACGGAATAAAACTTTCGCGATGAATTTTCTTGGACCAGAAGACATCCACGAAGCTTGGAGAGGGGGTCAGAAGAGTCCCGAGGGACCCACAAGCCCTCAGGGCGTGCCCAGGGGGGGCGCCCCTGGCTTGTGGGCCCCCCGGGAGTCCTCCAACCCTAATTCTTGGCCTATAAATTCCCAAATATTCCCAAACCAACAGAAGCGTCCACCAAAATACTTTTTCGCCGCCGCAAGCCTCTGTTTCCGTGAGATCCCATCTTGGGGCCTTTTCCGGCACCCTGTCGGAGGGGGATTCGATCACGGAGGGCATCTACATCAACCTTACCGCCCTTCCGATGGAGCGTGAGTAGTTTACCACAGACCTACGGGTCCAAAGCTAGTAGCTAGATGGCTTCTTCTCTCTCTTTGATCTTCAATACAATGTTCTCGTCGATGTTCTTGGAGTTCTATCCGATGTAATAATCTTTTGCGGTGTGTTTCTCGAGATCCGATGAATTGTGGATTTATGATCTGATTATCTATGAATATTATTTGAGTCTTTTCTGAACTCTTTTATGCATGATGAAATATCTTTGTATTTCTCTTCGAATTATCGGTTTGGTTTGGCCAACTAGATTGGTTCTTCTTGCAATGGGAGAGGTGCTTAGTTTTGGGTTCAATCTTGCGGTGTCCTCACCCAGTGACAAAGTAGGGTAGCGAGGCACGTATTGTATTGTTGCCATCAAGGGTAAAAAGAAGGGGTTTTCATCATATTGCTTGAGTTTATCCCTCTACATCATGTCATCTTACTTAAGGTGTTACTCCGTTCTTATGAACTTAATACTCTAGATGCATGCTGGATAGCGGTCGATGTGTGGAGTAATAGTAGTAGATGCAGGCAGCACAAACGTGATGCCTATATTCATAATCATTGCCTTGGATATCGTCATAACTTTGCGCTTTTTCTATCAATTGCTCGACAGTAATTTGTTCACCCACCGTATGTTTTCTTTCAAGAGAGAATCCTCTAGTGAAACCTATGGCCTCGGGGTCTATTTTCCATCATATATTTTCAGATCTATAAGCCAAAAAAACCAAAAATACCTTGCTGCAATTTATTTGTTTTTACTTAGTTTTACGTTTTAGTAATCTTTTATATCTATCTCTATCAGATCTCATCCTTGCAAGTGACCGTGAATGGATTGACAACCCCTTTATCGCGTTTTGTGCAAGTGTTTGATTGTTTGTGCAGGTGCATAGATTGGAAACTTGCTTGTACCTCCTACTGGATTGATACCTTCGTTCTCAAACTGAGGGAAATACTTATCTCTACTTTGCTGCATCACCCTTTCCTCTTCAAGGGAAAAACCAACACAAGCTCAAGAAGTAGTAGTAATATCCAAGGAGAAACAAGCAACTAAGCTTGGGGATGCTTAGAGTGGCATTCCCTCTTTCTTCTAACAACCATCGGTAATTTTACTTGGAGCTATATTTTTATTCGTCACATATCATGAGTTTTGCTTGGAGCGTCTTGTATTATATGAGTCTTTGCCTGTTTTGCTTTTTAGTTTGTCACAAGTATCCTTGCTGGACACACCTATTAGAGAATCCAAAATTATGCTATGATTTGATAGAATTGCTCTATATACTTCACTTAAATTTTTTGAGCTATGGAATTGCTCTAGTGCTTCACTTATATCTTTTTGAGCACGGTGTGCTTTAATCTTTTTCAAGAAATACTCTCATGGTTCACTTAGATTTATTTGAGAGTTAGTATTTTTGAAGAAATTTTCTCTCATGCTGCACTTATATTATTTTGAGAGATGAAAATCTTTATGCTCATGTTCTTCACTTAAATTTGTTTGAGCTTGTCAAAAGCAATTGCAACATATGAAACTAGTCCCAAAATGATAGATATTTAAGAGGGATATAATAAAAAATTTCATGAAGATCATTGGACAAAATAAACTTGATTCTTTGTAATAGTTTTGAGATATGATGATAGTAATATGTGAGTCATGTTGATGAGTAATTATGCTTTAGTAAGAATATTGGTGTTAAGGTTTGTGATTCCCATGCAAGCACGAAAGTCAATAGTTATGCAATGAAATTACATCCTACTTGTGGTGCATTATTCAGTGTTAGTTATGCTTAATGCTTGTTTATGAGAATTTTCGTTTCTTGGTTGGTTGCTTCTCAATCTTTTTGCTAGCCTCCATTTGTACTAAGTAGAAATACTACTTGTGCATCCATAATCCTTAAACCAAGTTTTGCCATATGAGTCCACCATACCTACCTATATGTGGTATTTCCGTGATGTTCTAAGCAATTTGTATGTGCCAACTCTAATATTCAAATAAAGTTCCCTTTTGTGTGTTCGCACCACTCATGATGCGGTTTCCCTTTTGTGTGTTCGTACCACTCATGAAGCGGTAGGGTGTGGCCGATATTTTTCCATGCTAGATGCGTTATTCTCAAGATGAGTGTTTATTCACTTGTCATTGCACAAGAGTATGGCAAAGGTAATAGGGATGCCCAGTCCCGAAATGAAAAGAAATTTACTTTATGTTGTCAAATAATAAATTCTTTCAAAAGTGTTGGTATGTGATACGTCTCCAACGTATCTATAATTTTTTTATTGTTCCATGCCATTATATTATCCATCTTGTATGTTTTATATGCATTTTGGTACTATTTTATATCATTTTTTGGGACTAACCTATTAACCTAGTGCCCAGTGCCAGTTGCTGTTTTTTTTCCTTGTTTTTGAATTTTGCCGACAGGAATATCAAACGGAGTCCAAACGGAATAAAACTTTACATTGATTTTTCTTGGACCAGAAGACACCAAGGAGACTTGGAGAAGAGTCCAGAAGACCTACGAGGAGGCCACAAGCCATAGGGGCATGCCCCAGGGGGGCGCCCCTGGCTTGTGGGCCCCTCGTAGACCTCCTAACCCTAATTCTTGCTCCATAAATACCCAAATATCCCCCAATATCAGAAGCGTCCACAAAAATTCTTTTTCGCCGCCGCAAGCTTCTGTTCTCGAGAGATCCCATCTTGGGGCCTTTTCTGGCGATCTACCGGAGGGGGATTCGATCACAGAGGGCCACTACATCAACCTTGCTGCCCTACTGATGATGTGTGAGTAGTTTACCACAGACCTACGGGTCCATAGCTAGTAGCTAGATGGCTTCTTCTCTTTCCTTGATCTTCAATACAATGTTTCCTCGATGTTCTTGGAGTTCTATCCGATGTAATCTTCTTTCGCGGCGTGTTTGTTGAGATCCGATAAATTGTGGGTTTATGATCAGATTATCTATGAATATTATTTGAGTCTTCTCTGAACTCTTTTATGCATGATTTAAATAGCTTTGTATTTCTTTCCGATCTATTGATTTGGTTTGGCCAACTAGATTGATCTATCTTGCCATAGGAGAGGTGCTTTGTGATGGGTTCAATCTTGTGGTGTCCTCGGCCAGTGACATAGTAGGGGTAGCGAGGCACGTATTGTATTGTTGCCATTAAGGATGCATGCTGGATAGCGGTCGATGTGTGGAGTAATAGTAGTAGATGCAGGCTGGAGTCGGTCTACTTGACATGGACGTGATGCCTATATTCATAATCCTTGCCTTGGTATCGTCATAACTTTGCGCTTTTCTATCAATTACTCGACAGAAATTTGTTCACCAACCGTATGTTTTCTTTCAAGAGAGAAGCCTCTAGTGAAACCTATGGCCCCCGGGTCTATTTTCCATCATATATTTTCATATCTATAAGCCAAAAAAACCAAAAATACCTTGCTGCAATTTATTTGTTTTTTACTTTGTTTTACGTTTTAGTAATCTTTTATATCTATCTCTATCAGATCTCATCCTTGCAAGTGACCGTGAAGGGATTGACAACCCCTTTATCGTGTTGGGTGCAAATGTTTGATTGTTTGTGCAGGTTCATAGATTGGAGACTTGCTTGTACCTCCTATTGGATTGATACCTTGGTTCTCAAACTGAGGGAAATACTTATCTCTACTTTGCTGCATCACCCTTTCCTCTTGAAGGGAAAAACCAACGCAAGCTCAAGAAGTAGCAGGAAGAATTTCTGGCACCGTTGCCGGGGAAGTTCTATATCAAGCCTACCAAGTACCCACCATAAACTCTCATCTCTTGCATTACATTATTCGCCATTTGCCTCTCGTTTTCCTCTCCCCCACTTCTAAAACGCTTTTAGAAAAACACAAAATATTTGCCTTTTTATTCGCCCTTCTTCTGTTCGTCTTTTCGTTTGCTTTCTGGTTGCTCGTGTGCTAAATTGCTTCCTTGGTCACGATGTCTCAAGAAAACACCAAGTTGTGTGATTTTTCCAACACAAATAATAATTATTTTATTAGTACTCCGACTGCTCCCGCCACTAGTGCGGAATCTTATGAAATTAATGCCGCTTTCTTGAATTTTGTTATGAAAGATCAATTTTCTGGCCTTCCTAGTGAAGATGCCGCATCCCAACTAAATACTTTCGTTGAGTTGTGTGATATGCAAAAGAAAAAATATGTGGATAATGATATTGTTAAATTGAAGATATTTCCGTTCTCACTACGAGATCGTGCTAAAACTTGGTTTTCATCTTTGCCTAAAAATAGTATTGATTCATGGAATAAGTGTAAAGATGCTTTTATCTCCAAGTATTTTCCTCCCGCTAAGATCATCTCCCTTAGGAACAATATAATGAATTTTAAGCAACTTGATCATGAACATGTTGCACATTCTTGGGAGAGGATGAAATTGATGAAAAGAAATTGCCCTACTCATGGTTTAAGTTTATGGAAGATCATACAAAAATTTTATGCGG
Organism: Thinopyrum elongatum; assembly: GCA_011799875.1. Taxonomy (NCBI): domain Eukaryota; kingdom Viridiplantae; phylum Streptophyta; class Magnoliopsida; order Poales; family Poaceae; genus Thinopyrum; species Thinopyrum elongatum. The sequence continues at coordinate 194,451,091 of CM022298.1, forward strand.
ATTCAATTTTGCATCTAGAAATCTTTTGGATTCCACCGTGGGTGGTACTTTTATGGAAATCACATTAGGAGAAGCTACTAAACTCCTAGATAATATTATGGCAAATTACTCTCAATGGCATACCGAAAGATCTTCCACTAGTAAAAAAGTGCATGCGATTGAAGAAATTAATACTTTGAGTGGAAAGATGGATGGACTTATGAAATTGATTGCTAATAAGAGTGTTCCTATTGATCCTAATGATATGACTTTGTCCACTTTGATTGAGAATAATAATGAATCTATGGATGTGATTTTTGTTGGTAGGAACAATTTTGGTAATAACGCTTATATAGGTAATTTCAACCCAAGGCCTTTTCCTAGTAATTCCTCTAATAATTATGGTAATTCCTACAACAATTCTTATAGAAATTATAATAAAATACCCTCTGATCTTGAGAACAATATTAAAGATTTCATTAATTCCCAAAAAGTTTTCAATGCCATGGTTGAAGAAAAATTGCTCAAGATTGATGATTTGGCTAGGAACATTGATAGAATTTCTCTTGAGATTGATTTTTTGAAAATTAGATCTATGCCACCCAAGCATGATATTAATAAATATCTAAAAGCTATTAAAATTTCTATTGATGAGTGTAAAGAAAGAACCGCTAGGATGCGTGCTAAGCGAGATTGGTTTGTAAAAGCGTGTTCTTCGATTTCTTGCGAAAATAATGATGAAGATCTTAAAGTGATTGGTGTGACTCCTATTTAATCTTTGTTTTCTAATATAAATATTGATAAAGATGGGACTGGAGATGAGTCAACTTTAGCTAGAAGGCGTCCCAATGATTCGGAGTTTAAAGATCTTAATGAAAAAATTGATAAAAGTGGGATTGGAGAGGTCAAAACTTTAAGTAGCGATGAACCCACTCTTTTGGATTTCAAGGACTCTAATTATGATAATTGTTCTTTGATATATTGTATTTTCTTGTTGCAATCCATGTTGAATTCTCCTCATGCTTATAATCAAAATAAAGCTTTTACTAAACATATCGTTGATGTTATGATGAAATCTTTTGAGGAAAAACTTGAGTTGGAAGTTTCTATCCCTAGAAAGCTTTATGATGAGTGGGAACCTACTATTAAGATTAAAATTAAAGATTATGAGTGCCATGCTTTGAGTGATTTGGGTGCTAGCATTTCCACGATTCCAAAAACTTTATGTGATGTGTTAGGTTTCCGTGAATTTGATGATTGTTCTTTGAATTTGCATCTAGCGGATTCCACTATTAAGAAACCTATGGGAAGGATTAATGATGTTCTTATTGTTGCAAATAGGAATTATGTGCCAGTAGATTTTATTGTGCTTGATATAGATTGCAATCCTACATGTCCTATTATTCTTGGTAGACCTTTCCTTAGAACGATTGGTGCAACTATTGATATGAAAGAAGGAAACATTAGATTTCAATTTCTGTTTAGGAAGGGCATGGAACACTTTCCAAGAAAGAAAATTAAGTTGCCATAGGAATCTATTATGAGGGCTACTTATGGATTTAATACCAAAGATGACAATACCTAGATCTATGTTTTATGCCTAGCTAGGGGCATTAAACAATAGCGCTTGTTGGGAGGCAACCAAATTTTATTTTTATGTTTTTGTTTTTTGGTTCTGTTTTTCAATAAATGCACATTATTACCTCTGTAGTAATTGTGTTTTGGTGTTTTAATTAGTGTTTGAGCCAAGTAAGACCTTTGGGATGGCTTACGGTGATAGTTGTTTTGATCCTGCTGAAAAACAGAAACTTTTGCGTCCAGTTGCAAAATTTTAATAATTCACAAAAGCGATGAAAAATTCTAAATTGTTTTAAAAAAGATTGATATACAAATTGCCTCTGTTGTCCTAATCTTTCAGAATTTTTACATTTACAGAAGTATGGGTAATATTCGGATCTTCACAGACTGTTTTGTTTTTGACAGATTCTGTTTTCTATGTGATGTTTGCTTATTTTTGATGAATCTATGGGTAGTATCGGGGGGTATGAACCATGGATAAGTTGGAATACAGTAGATATTACACCAATATAAATAAATAATGAGTTCATAACAGTACAAAAAGTGGTGATTTATTTTCTTATACTAACGGATCTCATGAGTTTTCTATTGAGTTTTGTGTTGTGAAGTTTTAAGTTTTGGGTAAAGATTTGATGGACTATGGAATAAGGAGTGGCAAGAGCCTAAGCTTTCGGATGCCCAAGGCACCCCAAGGTAATATTCAAGGACAACCAAGCATCTAAGCTTGGGGATGCCCCGGATGGCATCCCCTCTTTCGTCTTCAATCCATCGGTAAATTTACTTGAGGCTATATTTTTAGTCACCACATGATATGTGTTTTGCTTGGAGCGTCTTGTAAGATATGAGTCTTTGCTTTTTAGTTTGCCACAATCATCCCTGCTGTACACACCTTTTGATAGGTACATGTATTAATCATGGATTTATTAGAATACTCTATGTGCTTCACTTATATCTTTTGAGCTAGGCAGTTTGCTCTAGTGCTTCACTTATATCTTTTTAGAGCACGGCGGTGGCTTTATTTTATAGAAATTGTTGAACTCTAATGCTTAACTTATATTATTTTGAGAGTCTCTAAATAGCATGGTAATTTTCTTAGGTTATGAATTTAGTCCTAATATGATGGGCATCCAAAAGGGATATAATAAAAACTTTCATATGAAGACCATTGAATACTATGAGAAGTTTGATTCCTTGCATTTGTTTTGAGATATAAAGATGGTGATATTAGAGTCATGCTAGTGAGTAATTGTTGATCTGTAGAAATACTTGTGTTAAAGTTTGTGATTCCCGTAGCATGCACGTATGGTGAACTGTTATGTGATGAAGTCGGAGCATGATTTATTTTTTGATTGTCTTCCTTATGAGTGGCGGTCGGGGACGAGCGATGGTCTTTTCCTACCAATCTATACCCCTAGGAGCATGCGTGTAGTACTTTGTTTCGATAACTAATAAATTTTTGCAATAAGTATGTTAGTTCTTTATGACTAATGTTGAGTCCATGGAGTATATGCACTCTCACCCTTCCACCATTGCTAGCCTCTCTAGTACCGCGCAACTTTCACCGGCACATTAAACCCACCATATACCTTCCTCAAAACAGCCACTATACCTACCTATTATGGCATTTCCATAGCCATTTCGAGATATATTGCCATGCAACTTCCACCGTTCTGTTTATTATGACACGCTTCATCATTGTCATATTGCTTTGCATGATCATGTAGTTGGCATTGTATTTGTGGCAAAGCCACCGTTCATATTTTTTATACATGTCACTCTTGATCATTGCACATCCCGGTACACCGCCGGAGGCATTCATATAGAGTCATATTTTGTTCTAGTATCGAGTTGTAATTCTTGAGTTGTAAAGTAAATAAAAGTGTGATGATCATCATTATTAGAGCATTGTCCCATGTGAGGAAAGGATGATGGAGGCTATGATTCCCCCACAAGTCGGGATGATACTCCGGATGAAAAATAAAAAAAGGGAGAAAAAAAGTGGCCAAAGAGCCCCCCAAAAAAATGATGAGAGAAAAGAGAGAAGGGACAATGTTACTATCCTTTTTCCACACTTGTGCTTCAAAGTAGCACCATGATCTTCATGATAGAGAGTCTCCTATTTTGTCACTTTCATATACTAGTGGGAATTTTTCATTATAGAACTTGTCTTGTATATTCCAATGATGGGCTTCCTCAAAATGCCCTAGGTCTTCGTGAGCAAGCAAGTTGGATGCACACCCACTTAGTTTCTTTTTAAGCTTTCATACACTTATAGCTCTAGTGCATCCGTTGCATGGCATTCCCTACTCACTCACGTTGATATCTATTGATGGGCATCTCCATAGCCCGTTAATACGCCTAGTTGATGTGAGACTTTCTCCTTCTTTTTGTCTGCTCCACAACCACCATATTCTATTCCACCTATAGTGCTATATCCATGGCTCATGCTCATATATTGCATGAAAGTTGAAAAAGTTTGAGAACATCAAAAGTATGAAACAATTGCTTGGCTTGTCATCGGGGTTGTGCATGATAAAATACTTTGTGTGATGAAGATGGAGCATAGCCAGACTATATGATTTTGTAGGGATAACTTTCTTTGGCCATGTTATTTTCAGAAGACATGATTGCGTTATTAGTATGATTGAAGTATTATTGTTTTTATGTTAATATTAAACTTTTGTTTTGAATCTTATGGATCCGAATATTCATGCCACAATAAAGAAGATTACATGGATAAATATTTTAGGTAGCATTCCACATCAAAAATTCTGTTTTTATCATTTACCTACTCGAGGACGAGCAGGAATTAAGCTTGGGGATGCTTGATACGTCTCCAACGTATCTATAATTTTTTATTATTCCATGCTATTATATTATCTCTTTTGGATGTTTTATATGCATTAATATGCTATTTTATATTATTTTTGGGACTAACCTATTAACCTAGAGCCTAGTGCCAGTTTCTGTTTTTTCCTTGTTTTTGAGTTTTACCGAAAAGGAATATCAAACGGAGTCCAATCGGAATAAAACTTTCGCGATGATTTTTCTTGGACCAGAAGACATCCACGGAGCCTGGAGAGGGGGTCAGAAGAGTCCCGAGGGACCCACAAGCCCTCAGGGCGCGCCCTAGGGGGGGCGCCCCCTGGCTTGTGGGCCCCCCGGGAGTCCTCCAACCCTAATTCTTGGCCTATAAATTCCCAAATATTCCCAAACCAACAGAAGCGTCCACCTAAATACTTTTCGGCCACTGCAAGCCTCTGTTTTCGTGAGATCCCATATTGGGGCCTTTTCCGGCACCCTGTCGGAGCGGGATTTGATCATGGAGGACATCTATATCAACCTTGGTGCCCTTCTGATGAAGCGTGAGTAGTTTACCATAGACCTACGGGTCCCTAGCTAGTAGCGAGATGGCTTCTTATCTCTCTTTGATCTGCAATACATTGTTCTCCTCGATGTTTTTGGAGTTCTATTTGATGTAATAATCTTTTGCGGTGTGTTTCTCGAGATCCGATGAATTGTGGATTTATGATCAGATTATCTATGAATATTATTTGAGTCTTTTTTGAACTCTTTTATGCATGATTAAATATCTTTGTATTTCTCTTCGAATTATCGGATTGGTTTGGCCAACTAGATTGGTTCTTCTTGCAATGGGAGAGGTGCTTAGTTTTGGGTTCAATCTTGCGGTGTCCTCACCCAGTGACAAAGTAGGGGTAGCGAGGCATGTATTGTATTGTTGCCATCAAGGGTAAAAAGATGGGGTTTTCATCATATTGCTTGAGTTTATCTCTCTACATCATGTCATCTTACTTAAGGCGTTACTCCGTTCTTATGAACTTAATACTCTAGATGCATGCTGGATAGTGGTCGATGTGTGGAGTAATAGTAGTAGATGCAGGCATCACGGACGTGATGCCTATATTCATAATCATTGCCTTGGATATCGTCATAACTTTGCGCTTTTCTATCAATTGCTCGACAGTAATTTGTTCACCCACTGTATGTTTTCTTTCAAGAGAGAAGCCTCTAGTGAAACCTATGGCCCCGGGGTCTATTTTCCATCATATATTTTCAGATCTATAAGCCAAAAAAACCAAAAATACCTTACTGCAATTTATTTGTTTTTACTTTGTTTTACATTTTAGTAATCTTTTATATCTATCTCTATCAGATCTCATCCTTGCAAGTGACCGTGAAGGGATTGACAACCCCTTTATCGCATTGGCTGCAAGTGTTTGATTGTTTGTGCAAGTGCATAGATTGGAGACTTGTTTGTACCTCCTACTGGATTGATACCTTGGTTCTCAAACTGAGGGAAATACTTATCTCTACTTTGCTGCATCACCCTTTCCTCTTCAAGGGAAAAACTAACGCAAGCTCAAGAAGTAGCAGTAATATCCGAGGAGAAACAAGCAACTACGCTTGGGGATGCCCCGACTGGCATCCCCTCTTTCTTCTAACAACCATCGGTAATTTTACTTGGAGCTATATTTTTATTCTTCACATATCATGAGTTTTGCTTGGAGCATCTTGTATTATATGAGTCTTTGCCTATTTTGCTTTTTAGTTTGTCACAAGTATCCTTGCTGGACACACCTATTAGAGAATCCAAAATTATGCTATGATTTCATAGAATTCTCTATATGCTTCACTTAAATTTTTTGAGCTATGGAATTGCTCTAGTGCTTCACTTATATCTTTTTGAGCACGGTGTGCTTTAATCCTTTTCAAGAAATACTCTCATGGTTCACTTAGATTTATTTGAGAGTTAGTATTTTTGAAGAAATTTTCTCTCATGCTTCAATTATATTATTTTGAGAGATGAAAATCTTTATGCTCATGTTCTTCACTTAAATTTATTTGAGCTTGTCAAAAGCAATTACAACATATGAAACTAGTCCCAAATTGATAGATATTTAAGAGGGATATAATAAAAACTTTCATGAAGATCATTGGACAAAATAAACTTGATTATTTGTAATAGTTTTGAGATATGATGATAGTAATATGTGAGTCATGTTGATGAGTAATTATGCTTTTGTAAGAATATAGGTGTTAAGGTTTTTGATTCCCATGAAAGCACGAAAGTCAATAGTTATGCAATGAAATTACATCCTACTTGTGGTGCATTATTCGGTGTTAGTTATGCTTAATGCTCGTTTATGAGAATTTTATTTCGTGGTTGGTTGCTTCTCAATCTTTTTGCTAGCCTCCATTTGTACTAAGTAGAAATACTACTTGTGCATCCATAGTCCTTAAACCAAGTTTTGCCATATGAGTCCACCATACCTACCTATATGCGGTATTTCCGTGCCGTTCTAAGCAAGTTTGTATGTGCCAACTCTAATATTCTAATAAGGTTCCCTTTTGTGTGTTCGTACCACTCATGAAGAGGTAGGGGGTGGCCGATATTTTTCCATGCTAGATGCGTTATTCTCAAGATGAGTGTTTATTCACTTGTCATTGCACGAGAGTATGGCAAAGGTAATAGGGATGCCCAGTCACGAAATGAAAAGAAATTTACTTTATGATGTCAAATAATAAATTCCTTCGAAAGTGTTGGTATGTGATACGTCTCCAATGTATCTATAATTTTTGATTGTTCCATGCTATTATATTATCCATCTTGGATGTTTTATATGCATTTTGGTACTATTTTATATCATTTTTTGGGACTAACCTATTAACCTAGTGCCCAGTGCCAGTTGCTGTTTTTTTCCTTGTTTTTGACTTTTGCAGAAAGGAATATCAAACGGAGTCCAAACGGAATAAAACTTTAAATTGATTTTTCTTGGACCAGAAGACACCAAGGAGACTTGGAGAAGAGTCCAGAAGCCCTACGAGGAGGCCACAAGCCGTAGGGGCATGCCCTAGGGGGCGCCCTGGCTTGTGGGCCTCTCGTAGACCTCCTAACCCAAATTCTTGCTCCATAAATACCCAAATATCCCCCCAATATCAGAAGCGTCCATAATAATACTTTTTCGCCACCGCAAGCTTCAGTTCTCGAGAGATCCCATCTTGGGGCCTTTTTTGGCGATCTGCCAGAGGGGGATTCGATCACGGAGGGCCACTACATCAACCTTGCTGCCCTACCGATGATGTGTGAGTAGTTTACCATATACCTACGGGTCCATAGCTAGTAGCTAGATGGCTTCTTCTCTCTCCTTGGTCTTCAATACAATGTTCTCCTCGATGTTCTTGGAGTTCTATCCGATGTAATCTTCTTTCGCGACATGTTTGTTGAGATCCGATGAATTGTGGGTTTATGATCAGATTATCTACGAATATTATTTGAGTCTTCTCTGAACTCATTTATGCATGATTTAAATAGCTTTGTATTTCTTTCCGATCTATTGATTTGGTTTGGCCAACTAGATTGATCTATCTTGCCATGGGAGAGGTGCTTTGTGATGGGTTCAATCTTGCAGTGTCCTCGCCCAGTGACATACTAGGGGTAGCGAGGCACGTATTGTATTGTTGCCATTAAGGATAAAAGGATGGGGTTTATATCATATTGCTTGAGTTTATCCCTCTACATCATGTCATCTTGCTTAATGCGTTGCTCTGTTCTTTTGAACTTAATATTCTAGATGCAGGCAGGAGTCTGTCGATGTGTGGAGTAATAGTAGTAGATGCAGAATCATTTCGGTCTACTTGTTACGGACGTGATGCCTATATTCATGATCATTGCCATAGATATCGTCATAACTATGCGCTTTTCTATCAATTGCTCAACAGTAATTTGTTCACCCACCGTATGCTTTCTTTCAAGAGAGAAGCCTCTAGTGAAACCTATGGCCCCCGGGTCTATTTCCATCATTTATTTTCAGATCTATAAAACCAAAAACCCAAAAATACGTTGCTACAATTTATTTATATTTACTTTATTTTACCTTTTAGTTATCTTTTATATCTATCTCTATTAGATCTCGTCCTTGCAAGTGATCGTGAAGGGATTGACAACCCCTTTATCGCGTTGGGTGCAAGTGTTTGTTAGTTTGTGCACGTGCATCTATTGGAGACTTGCTTGTTCCTCCTACTGGATTGATACCTTGGTTCTCAAACTGAGGGAAATACTTATCTCTACTTTGCTGCATCACCCTTTCCTCTTCAAGGGAAAAACCAACACAAGCTCAAGAAATAGCAGGAGGAATTTCTGGCGCCGTTGACGGGGAGGATACACATCAAGCCTACCAAGTACCTATCATAAACTCTCATCTCTTGCATTTACATTATTTGCCATTTACCTCTCATTTTCCTCTCCCCCACTTCTAAAACATCTTCAGAAAAACACAAAAATATATGCCTTTTTATTCGCCTTCTTTCCGTATGTCTATTTGCTTGTTTGCTATCTTTGCTTGTGTTTCCATGTGCCTTCTATTTGCTTGCATCTTTGCTTGCTAAAAATATATTGATTTGGATCCACTTAAAGTTTTCTACTTGGATCATCTTCGATCCATATATGCTCGCGTTGAAACCCCAACTAGTTTAGTTGAGGGAAAATCATTAGATGAGCATGCTCATTTTGTGCGTCATCGTTTGTCTCAAAAAAGGGGGGCTCTTATGGAATCAAATAAATTGTTTGCTATGCTATGCTTGGAATCTATGTGAAATTTATGTTTTTCCTTGTTGGTCGGAGAACCCTAAAAAACACCTTCCCTACCTATGTGAGTTTAATGATAATGAAATCTTATCTTCTTATGCCAAAGGTGTTTATAGTTACTATGATATCAAACAAATAGAAGAATTGGTTGCTTTTAAGGGTGCTTATGAAGTTGCTTCTTTGATTGAAAAGTATGATACTACTATCTACAAATCTGAAAATTTTGACATACTTAAATATTGCTATGAAAACTATTCTCATAATGCCTATGTTAAAGAATTTATTGAAAGAATGTCCGCTACTTTGGAAGAAAATAAGGATATGCATGAATCTATAGATAATTATGATTCTGTTGATTTTCTTGAATTATCCCCTCTTGATGAACATGATGCTTGTGGCCATGATGCCAATATTAATGATGCTTATGGAGATGAACTTGCTATAGTTCCTTATGTTAAACATGAAATTATTGCTATTGCACCCACACTTGATAGCCCCTTAAATGAAAAGCATGATTGCAATGATGTTATTATAAATTCTATTAATGTCAATTGTGCTAATAATGTGCAAAACCCTAAGCTTGGGGATGCTAATTTTGACATGTCCACTACTTATTGCAATGATCATGATTGGGGTGATATTTCTTATGATCTTGAAAATTTATTTAAGCCTCATGATGAATATGATTGCGTTAATATTGAAAGTGGGTTTGGAAGAGTGTCAACTCTAGGTAATAAAGATCCCACTACTTTGGATAATGATCAATCTTACGAAATTTTTGATAAAAGTGGGTTTGGAGAGGTCATGACTTTAGTTAATATTAATCCCACTATCTTGGAAGAGCGTCAACTTTTCATGCATGTGGCTCATCTAGAGAATATGTTATGTGATAGCTTTATTGTTGAATTTGAATATTACCCCACATGTAATTATTATGAGAGAAGAAAATATGGTTGTAGAAATTTTCATGTTACTAAATTACCTCTCGTTATGTTGAAATTGCTATTGTTTCTTCCTTCTTCCTTGCATATGCTAGTTTTTGCTTGCCTTGATAATTTGTTTGCTTATAAAATGCTTATGCATAGGAAGTATGTTATACTTAAATATGTTTGTCGCATGTTTTATGATGCTCCCTTTGTGTTTCAATTATTATCTCTCATGTGAGCATCAATAGAATATTATGCCTAGCTAGGGGCATAAAACAATAGCGCTTGTTGGGAGGCAACCCAATTTTATTTTGTGTTTTTTGTTTTTGCTTCTGTTTTTTGAGTAAATACACAATATTACTTCTGTAGTAATTGTGTTTTAGTGTTTTAATTGTGCCAAGTTAAGCCTTTGGGATGATCTATGGTGATAGTTGATTTGATTTTGCTAAAAAACAGAAATTTTTGCGTCCAGTAGCAGAATTTTAGAAATTCACAGAAACTTTTGGGATGATCTATGGTCCTAGTTGATGTGAGACTTTCTCCTCTTTGTCTTCTCCACACAACCTCACCATATTCTATTCCACCTATAGTGCTATATCCATGGCTCACGCTCATGTATTGCGTGAAAGTTGAAAAAGCTTTAGAACATTAAAAGTATGAAACAATTGCTTGGCTTGTCATCGGGGTTGTGCATTATGAAATACTTTGTGTGATGAAGATAGAGCATGGCCAGACAATATGATTTTCTAGGGATAACTTTCTTTGGCCATGATATTTTGAAAAACTATGATTGCTTCATTAGTATGCTTGAAGTATTATTGTTTTTATGTCAATATTAAACTTTTGTTTTGAATCTTATGGATCTGAATATTCATGCCACATAAAATAAAATTACATTGATAAACATGTTAGGTAGCATTCCACATCAAAAATTATGTTTTTATCATTTACCTACTCGAGGACGAGCAGGAATTAAGCTTGGGGATGCCAATACGTCTCCAACGCATCTATAATTTTTTATTGTTCCATGCTATTATATAATCCATCTTAGATGTTTTATATGCATTTTGGTACTATTTTATATTATTTTTTGGTGCTAACCAATTAAATTAGTGCCCAGTGCCAGTTGTTGTTTTTTTCCTTGTTTTTGACTTTTACATAAAAGGAATATCAAACGGGGTCCAAACAGAATAAAACTTTACGATGATTTTTCTTGGACCAGAAGAAACCTAGGAGACTTGGAGAAGAGTCCAGAAGCCCTACGAGGAGGCCACAAGCCGTAGGGGCGCGCCCCCTGGCTTGTGGGACCCACATAGACCTCCTAACCCTAATTCTTGCTCCATAAATACCCAAATATTCCCCGAACATCAGAAGCGTCCACAAAAATACTTTTTCGCTGCCGCAAGTGATACGTCCATTTTGCATCATGTTTTCCTACTGTTATTTATAATGTTTTTATGCATAATAATTCTTTTGGGAGTAATTCTAATGCCTTTTCTCTCATAATATGCAAGGTTTACACAAAGAGGGAGAATACCAGCAGCTGGAATTCTGGACCTGGAAAAGCTACGTCAAAGTTACCTATTCTGCACATCTCCAAATGAGCTAAAAATTTACGGAGAATTGTTTTGGAATATATGAAGAATATTGGAGAAAATAACTACCAGAGGGGGCCCACCAGGTGGGCACAACCCACCTGGGCGCGCCAGGGAGCCCAGGCGCGCCTTGGTGGGTTGTGCCCTCCTCGGCCCACCTCCGGTGCCTCTCTTCTGGTATATAAGTCATTTTGACCTAGAAAAAATAAGGAGAGGACTTTCGGGATGAAGCGCCACCGTCTCGAGGTGGAACTTGCGCAGGAGCACTTTTGCCCTCCGGCGGAGCGATTCCGCCGGAGGAACTTCCCTCCCGGAGGGGGAAATCATCATCATCGTCATCACCAACAACTCTCCCATCTTTGGGAGGGCCATCTCCATCAACATCTTCAAAGCACCATCTCCTCTCAAACCCTAGTTCATCTCTTGTGTTCAATCTTTGTACCGGAACCTTAGATTGGTGCTTGTGGATGACTAGTAGTGTTGATTACATCTTGTAGTTTATTACTATATGGTTTATTTGGTGCAAGATTATATGTTCATATCCATTATGCTATTTAATACCCCTCTGGTATTGAGCATGATTATTATTTGTGAGTAGTTACTTTTGTTCTTGAGGTCACGGGAGAAGTCATGTTGCAAGTAATCATGTGAACTTGATATGTGTTCGATATTCTGATGATATGTATGTTGTGATTCCCTTAGTGGTGTCATGTGAATGTCGAGTACATGGCACTTCACCATATTTGGGCCTAAGGGAATGCATTGTGGAGTAGTTATTAGATGATGGGTTGCTAGAGTGACAGAAGCTTAAACCCTAGTTTATGCGCTATTTCGTAAGGGACTGATTTGGATCCAATAGTTTAATGCTATGGTTAGATTTTATCTTAATACTTTTCTCGTAGTTGCGGATGCTTGCGAGGGGTTAATCATAAGTAGGAGGTTTGTTCAAGTAAGAACAGCACCTAAGTACCGGTCCACCCACATATCAAATTATCAAAGTAGCGAACACAAATCAAACCAACATGATGAAAGTGATATGATGAAATTCCCGTGTACCCTCAAGAACGCTTTGCTTATTATAAGAGATCGTTTTGGCCTGTCCTTTGCCACAAAAGGATTGGGCTACCTTGCTGCACTTTAGTTACCATTACCGTTACTTGCTATCAAAGTACCTGTTACCGACTATTTCAGTGCCTGCAGAAAATACCTTGCTGAAAACCACTTGTCATTTCCTTCTGCTCCTCGTTGGGTTCGACACTCTTACTTATCGAAAGGTGATGAGGACATCAATACCATTGTTACACCCACAGCCCTTGCTGCTATACATACTGGACCAATTACTAGAGCTTGTGCACGCCAATTAAATTATCAGGTACTTTCGTTTCTTGGTAATGATTCTAATGTTCATGAGAATATGATGCTGCCTAAAGTGGATACATTTGTTTTGCTTACGAATGAAGGGCCTAGCTTGGACAAGAAAGAGGATCATTGGAGCAAGTTCAAGCATGGAGATATACAAGATGAAGTGATGATTTCAGGACTTTGGAGCAAGTTCAAGCTTGGTATGAAGTGATGATTTCAGGACTTTGAAGCCACCATAATGAGTGCATGAAGCCTTGGACAAAATATACAAGATGCCACTTCATAAATTTCGTCCAGAGGCTATTATAGGTGCTGCATCACCTTATTATTGGGCCAGGCCCATGTAATTTCGAAATACTTGAGTATAGGCTGTTTTTAGAGTCCGTATGTGTGGGGAAACAAGAGATAGGGTTGGTTTCGGACCCCTCCTTCAAGGGCCACGAAATCCCCCCCCCCCCCCCCGCTTCCTCCATATATACAGCCCTTAGGGCACCGTTTAGACTTTGGGTTTTGTTTAGATTAAAAGTTCGCCATAGCTACAACTTCGCGTACTTCATTTGTGTTCAACGACCAGACAAAGGCGTCACAGAACCCCACCTTCATTAATAAAGCTTTCCTCTTATATTCGCAATATCCAGATTGCAATCTCAGTTTCTTGCTTGTTCTTCGTTTGCTCGCAGGAAACAGACCCTCGTGGTCAGGTTGATCGTGCTCCGGCGTGGTCAATAACCCCTTGAAAGTTGGTATAGCGATTGCTAAGGCGCAACGTCGTGCACGTTTGTAGTCGGATCGTCAAAGTCGGCTCCACCAAATCGATAGTTACCATCTCATCGAAAGATCGGGACACCCTCGCCTCTATCAAGTGGTATCAGTTTTCAGGTTGCTCGGTGAGAATTTCCAGTTTTCTCTAGGTTAGATTTATTTTCTTACCTATTGTCCAAGAAAAAGCCACAAAAAAATAAGTTAGATCTATTCATCCTTTGTCCAAGCCAGTCTAAGCCTTTGCAATTTTCTTTTCATTGTTTGCATTATTGAATTATCGGTTGCATCGTCGTGTCGAGTTGCTGGTCTTAGTGTCTAGTTCCTTTAGAGTTTCGAGTTCTGTTCACATTAGTCACGCCGCCACTGCATCATTATCCCTTCCGCTGTCCACAACCTCTCATCCATCAAATTCCACCACGTGCTACCCACCGTTCATTGTCATAATCATAGCTGACGCCGTTCATATCTTCGCTTGATCCAATCTGCATCTTATCTAGTTTTTTTTGGAAAGAGAGAAAAAAAAGTCAAAAAAAAAAGATAAAAAAAAGTGAGATAAAAAAAAAGAGAAGAAAAAAAGCACAAAATTCGGATCTATCTAGACTCACTCTCGTACCTGAATTCGGATTCGAATCTGTTTTGCGCACTGTTCAGTAAAACAGGCGTATCTTCCTCATACGAAGTCCGTTTTGACTCCGTGAGTAATCAAATTAAAGCTAGCGATGAGCTGCATCTAAATAGTTGCAGAAGCTAGTTCAATATTTGACACCTCAAAATCGGCTTCTAAATAGGTCTTTTTGCCCTCCGAAGTTCATGAACACAGCTTGTTCTAGTTTTTCAGGCCAGTTTTAGAATTTTTTGACTCCTCATATCAACTCGGAATTGAGTGATTCTTTTTGCGTTTGAAAGCTTGAGTCAGTGCCATTCTTGAAAAAAAATTATCAGAAAATTGGCAAAAACTTTTCTAGAGGAAAGTTGGAGAGAAAGTTGTTGGTATATCCTGCTTGGCAGTTATTTCACATCATTATCTTTACTGCTATTGTGGTATTCACTTATATCTTGCTGTCCAGAGCTACTTCATATCCTTTATTGATGCTAGTTGTGCAACGCCGTGACCTCATTAGTGTTCTAGGCTCGCGTCTCTAGTCCGGTCTAGCCTAGGACCAGCACAGTACCGTCGTTGAGCGTTTATTCAACTTTGCATCTCTGAATTGATTATTGCTGACATTTTTGCTACCATATCATAAGCCTTCCGAGCTCCACATACATCTATGTTGTGCGTTTGACACCACCTGGCAATCGCTCTGTCCAATCTTTTGACTACAACGGTTGCTGATCACCACCTGCTGCTGGGTAAGAACTGGTAAGCATTTGAGATTCGCTTGACGGTTTTGTGATACACCACCACCACCACTTCCTAGTAGTCTGTAGGATCATATTCTTGTGTGTTTCTATTGCTGCTAACCATGGCAGGATCACAAGCCGATGAGACTGATTGGGAGAACATGACGAACAAACAGCTACATGATAAATTTCAGCAAATGATGAGTGGACAGGTGCAAGATGTGCTAAACAGATTTGAAGAGGCCATGGAGAAGATAGATGGAATTGAGAAGACGTTCGAAACTAAGCTCGATAACAAGTTTAATGAATTGCTCGCGCGTCTTCCACACCACCGCCGGCTGCACCTGTCGCACCTCTACAACAACAACAACGTCGCCTTCCAAATCAAGTGGGACGAGCACAGCGCGTTCCCCTTGAGCCTGGTCAAACTTCTGGTGCCGCTGCACCTACTGTTGATGCTTCTATGGCTCCTGCTGCCGCTGAGGAGGACAATTATGCGGGCGATTACGAGGATGAGTTTGATCAAAATCAGAACTACGTACCAGCACCAGGTCGTCCACATGCCAATAATCGCAATGGTAGGGCTGCATTACCAGCTCTGGTACGAGATCATGACCATCTTCCTAAACTGAAATTGAATATTCCACCATTTGAGGGTAGATATGTTCCTGATATATATCTTACTTGAGAGTTAGAAACTGAACAACGTTTTACATGTTTACAATATCCCGAGGAGAGACGTGTTGCTGCTGCTGTTTGTGCTTTTACTAGTTTTGCATGTGTGTGGTGGTCTGAACATTGTAGATTATATCCTATTCCAGCTACTTGGGCTGCTTTGAAAACTGCTATGCGTACTCGTTGGGTTCCACCATATTATCAACGTGAATTACTTCAAAAATTGCAGCGCTTAAGACAAGGAAAAAATTCTGTAGAAGAATATTATCAGGAATTACAAACTGGCATGATTAGATGTGGTATTGTTGAGGAGAATGAAGCTATGCTTGCACGTTTCATGGGTGGATTAAATAGAGAGATTCAGACTATTCTAGAGTATAAGGAGTATAATAATATCACTCGTTTATTCCATCTTGCTTGTAAAGCTGAACGTGAAGTGCAGGATTGACAGGCATTAGCGCGAACTAATTTTTCTGTAGGTCGATCTTCATCATGGACACCGCGTGCCTCCTCTACTCCCACACGTCCTACTGCAGCACCACTGACTTCAGCCGCCAATTCCAACCGAGATACAAGAAAACAGGCACCACCACCACCATCTGCCAAGAGTACACCTTCTGGGCCTGCCCAGAGCTCTTCTTCGTCTATGGCATCAACAAGGCACACACATGATATTATTTGTCGTCGTTGTAAGGGAAGAGGTCATTATGCGAGAGAATGCCAATCTCCACGTGTTATGATTGCTACTGAGGATGGTGGGTATGAGTCCGCTAGTGACTATGATGAGGAGACTTTGGCTCTTATTACAAGTGAAGAACACGGTGGAGATGATTCTGATCATGAGACGCAATACATGGCTCCTGAAGACGCTGACAGGTATGAATGTTTATTTGCTCAACGTGTTTTGAGTGTGCAGGTCACACAAGCTGAGCAAAATCAGAGGCATAATTTGTTCCATACAAAGGGAGTTGTGAAGGAACGTTCTGTTCGCGTCATCATAGATGGAGGGAGCTGCAACAACTTGGCTAGCATGGAGATGGTGGAGAAGCTATCTCTCACCACAAGACCACATCCACATCCTTACTATATCCAATGGTTCAACAATAGCGGCAAGGTTAAGGTAACATGTACTGTTCGTGTGCATTTTAGTATCTCTACATATGCTGATTATGTTGATTGTGATGTGGTACCCATGCAAGCATGTTCCTTATTACTTGGTAGACCATGGCAATTTGATAAAAAATTTGTACACCATGGTAGAAACAATCAGTATACTCTTGTTCATAAGGATAAACATATTACTTTGCTTCCTATGACTCCAGATTCTATTTTGAAAGATGATATTAATAGAGCTAGTAAAGCAAAACAGGAGTAAAATAAGAGTGAAAATCAGATTGTGGCAAAAGAATTTGAGCAACAAATGAAGCCTAATAATAAAACATCTAGTGTTGCTTCTGAAATTAAATTGAAAAATGCGTGTTTACTTGCCACCAAATCTGATATTGATGAGCTAGATTTAAGCAAATCTGTTTGCTATGCTTTTGTGTGCAAAGAGGCATTATTTTCATTCGATGACGTGCCTTCCTCTTTGCCTCCTGCTGTCACTAACATTTTGCAGGAGTTCGCTGACGTCTTTCCACAAGAGGTGCCACCGGGATTACCACCTATTCGCGGGATTGAGCATTAGATTGACTTAATTCCCGGTGCTTCCTTGCCAAACCGTGCGCCATACCGTACCAATCCAGAGGAGACGAAGGAGATTATGCGTCAAGTACAGGAGCTGCTCGACAAAGGTTATATACGCGAATCTCTTAGTCCTTGTGCTGTTCCTATTATACTAGTGCCCAAAAAGGATGGTACGTCGCGTATGTGTGTTGATTGTAGAGGCATTAATAATATTACTATTCGTTATCGTCATCCTATTCCTAGGCTAGATGATATGCTTGATGAATTGAGTGGCTCTACAATATTCTCCAAAGTTGATTTGCGTAGTGGATACCATCAAATTCGTATGAAATTGGGAGATGAATGGAAAACAGCATTTAAAACTAAGTTCGGTTTATATGAGTGGTTAGTCATGCCTTTTGGGTTAACTAATGCACCTAGTACTTTCATGAGATTAATGAACTAAGTTTTACGTGCTTTCATTGGACAATTTGTGGTAGTTTACTTTGATGATATATTGATTTATAGCAGATCTTTGGAGGAACATTTGGAACATTTATGTGCTGTTTTTATTGCTCTACGTGATGCACGTTTGTTTGGTAACCTTGGGAAGTGCACCTTTTGCACCGACCGAGTATCTTTTCTTGGCTATGTTGTTACTCCACAGGGAATTGAAGTTGATAAAGCCAAGATTGAAGCTATTGAGAGTTGGCCGCAGCCCAAAACGGTCACACAAGTGAGGAGCTTCCTTGGCCTCGCTGGTTTCTATAGGCGTTTTGTGAGAGATTTCAGTACCATTGCTGCACCTCTCAACGAGCTTACAAAGAAGGATGTGCCTTTTGTTTGGGGTACCGCACAGGAAGAAGCCTTCACGGTGTTGAAAGATAAGTTAACACATGCTCCTTTACTCCAACTTCCTGATTTTAATAAGACTTTTGAGCTTGAATGTGATGCTAGTGGAATTGGATTAGGAGGTGTGTTATTACAAGATGGCAAACCTGTTGCATACTTTTCTGAAAAATTGAGTGGGCCTAGTCTGAATTACTCTACTTATGATAAGGAATTATATGCTCTTGTTCGGACTTTGGAAACATGGCAACATTATTTATGGCCCAAAGAATTTGTTATTCATTCTGATCATGAATCTTTGAAACATATTAAAAGTCAAGCCAAACTGAACTGTAGACATGCTAAATGGGTTGAATTCATTGAGACTTTCCCTTATGTCATTAAACACAAGAAGGGTAAAGAAAATGTTATTGCTGATGCATTGTCTCGTCGTTATACTATGCTTTCACAACTTGACTTTAAAATATTTGGTTTGGAGACCATCAAAGATCAATATGTGCATGATGCTGAATTTAAAGATGTATTGCAGAATTGTAAAGAAGGGAGAACATGGAACAAGTTCGTCATTAACGATGGATTTGTGTTTCGTGCTAACAAGCTATGCATTCCAGCTAGCTCCGTTCATCTTTTGTTGTTGCAGGAGGCGCATGGAGGAGGATTAATGGGACATTTTGGCGTGAAGAAGACGGAGGATGTACTTGCTACACATTTCTTTTGGCCAAAGATGAGACGAGATGTTGAGCGTTTTGTTGCTCGCTGCACTACATGTCAAAAAGCTAAGTCATGACTCAATCCTCATGGTTTATATATGCCTTTGCCTGTACCTAGTGTTCCTTGGGAGGATATATCTATGGACTTTGTTTTAGGTTTACCTCGAACAAAGAAGGGGAGGGATAGCATATTTGTTGTCGTGGACAGATTTTCGAAAATGGCACACTTTATACCATGTCATAAAACCGATGATGCTGCTAATGTTGCTGATTTGTTCTTTCGTGAAATTATTCGCTTGCATGGTGTGCCAAATACTATTGTTTCAGATCGTGATACTAAATTTCTTAGCCACTTTTGGAGATGTTTATGGGCTAAGTTGGGGACTAAACTGCTTTTTAGTACTACTTGTCACCCCCAAACTGATGGACAAACTGAAGTAGTCAATATAACTTTGTCTACTATGCTTAGGGCTGTTTTGAAGAATAATAATAAAATGTGGGAAGAATGCCTGCCTCATATTGAATTTGCTTATAATCGTTCATTGCATTCTACTACTAAGATGTGCCCTTTTGAAATTGTGTATGGTTTCCTACCTCGTGCACCCATTGATTTGTTGCCTCTTCCATCTTCGGAGAAGGTTAATTTTGATGCTAAACAACGTGCTGAATTGATCTTAAAAATGCATGAGTTAACTAAGGAGAACATTGAGCGTATGAATGCTAAATATAAACTTGCTGGAGATAAGGGTAGAAAACATGTTGTGTTTGCACCTGGAGATCTTGTTTGGTTACATTTGCGTAAGGATAGATTTCCTGATTTGCGCAAATCAAAGCTAATGCCACGTGCTGATGGTCCTTTTAAGGTGTTAGAGAAAATAAATGATAATGCATATAAACTTGAGCTGCCTGCAGATTTTGGGGTTAGTCCCACTTTTAACATTGCAGATTTGAAGCCTTATTTGGGTGAGGAAGATGAGCTTCTGTCGAGGACCACTTCATTTCAAGAAGGGGAGGATGATGAGGACATCAATACCATTGTTACACCCACAGCCCCTGCTGCTATACATACTGGACCAATTACTAGAGCTCGCGCACGCCAATTAAATTATCAGGTACTTTCGTTTCTTGGTAATGATTCTAATGTTCATGAGAATATGATGCTGCCTAAAGTGGATACATTTGTTTTGCTTACGAATGAAGGGCCTAGCTTGGACAAGAAAGAGGAACATTGGAGCAAGTTCAAGCATGGAGATGATGGCATGCGCACGGGAAACAAGAACGGAGTTACAAGTGATGATTTCAGGACTTTGAAGCCACCATAATGAGTGCATGAAGCCTTGGACGAAATATACAAGATGCCACTTCATAAATTTCGTCCAGAGGCTATTATAGGTGCTGCGTCACCTTATTATTGGGCCAGGCCCATGTAATTTCGAAATACTTGAGTATAGGCTGTTTTTAGAGTCCGTATGTGTGGGGAAACAAGAGATAGGGTTGGTTTCGGACCCCTCCTTCAAGGGCCACGAAATTCCCCCCCTCTTCCTCCATATATACAGCCCTTAGGGCACCGTTTAGACTTTGGGTTTTGTTTAGATTAAAAGTTCGCCATAGATGCAACTTCGCGTACTTCGTTTGTGTTCAACGACCAGACAAAGGCGTCACAGAACCCCACCTTCATTAATAAAGCTTTCCTCTTATATTCGCAATATCTAGATTGCAATCTCAGTTTCTTGCTTGTTCTTCGTTTGCTCGCAGGAAACAGACCCTCGTGGTCAGGTTGATCGTGCTCCGGCGTGGTCAATAACCCCTTGGAAGTTGGTATAGCGATTGCTAAGGCGCAACATCGTGCACGTTTGTAGTCGGATCGTCAAAGTCGGCTCCACCAAATCGATAGTTACCATCTCATCGAAAGATCGGGACACCCTCGCCTCTATCAAAAGGACTATGATTGATCCCCTATACTTGTGGGTCATCAAGGCTCTTTTCTGGCGCCGTTGCCGGGGAGTGAAGCGCTCTTGGTAAGTGGAAATTGGTAAGGAAAAATTATTACTACGTGCTGAAATTTATTGTCACTTGTTATTATGGAGAATCATCCTTTGAGGGGTTTGTTTGGGGTCTCTTCAGCTTGACCGGAACCACAATTAGTTGCCCCTCAACCTACTGCACCTACTGAAAATATTGTTTATGAAATTCCTTCGTCTATGATAGAACAACTGCTAGCTAGTCCTCATGCAGGAGATGGAACCGAAAATCCTGATATGCACTTGATATATGTGGATGAAATTTGTGGATTATTTAAGCTTGCAGGTTTGCCTGGAGATGAAGCTAAGAAGAAGGTATTCCCTTTATCTTTTAAGGGAAAAGCATTGGCATGGTATAGGCTATGCGATGATATTAGATCTTGGAACTGGAATCGATTGAAATTGGAATTTCACCAAAAATTTATCCTATGCATCTAGTTCATCGTGATCGGAATTATACATATAATTTTTGGCCTTCTGAAGGAGAAAGTATCGCTCTCGCTTGGGGCAGGCTTAAGTCAATGTTATATTCATGCCCCAATCATGAGCTCTTAAGAGAAATTATTATTCAAAAAATTTATGCTCGGCTTTCTCTTGATGATCAATCCATGCTCGATACTTCTTGTACTAGTTCTTTTATGAAGAAGACTATTGAATTCAGGTGGGATCTTTTTGAAAGATTTAAACGCAACTCTGAAGATTGGGAACTCGATGAAGGTAAAGAGTTAGGTATTAAGCTTGAATTTGATTGTGTTAAATCCTTTATGAATACCGATGCTTTTCACAAGTTTAGCACTAAATATGGACTTGACTCTGAGATAGTAGCCTCTTTCTGTGAATCATTTGCTACTCATGTTGATCTCCCTAAGGAGAAGTGGTTTAAATATCATCCCCCTATCAAAGAAGAAATTGAAGAACCCGACATAGCCAAAGATGAAACTATTATTTACAATGTTGACCCAGTTGTTCCTACTGCTTATATTGAAAAACCAACTTTCCCTGTTAGAATAACGGAACATGCTAAGGTTTCAACTGTGGTTTCGAAAAGTAATATTAGAGCACATAAACCCGCTGAACAAATTAAAGTAGAACCTAGTGTTGCTATGGTTAAAGATCTCCTGGTAGGAAATATTGATGGGCATGTTATTTACTTCTGTGATGAAACTGCTAGAATTGCCAAGCCCGATGAAAAGGATAAACATAGACCTGTTATTGGCATGCCCGTTGTCTCAGTTAAAATAGGAGATCATTGTTATCATGGTTTATGTGATTTAGGTGCTAGCGTGAGTGCTATTCCTTTTACCTGATACCAAGAAATTATGAATGACATAGCACCTGCTGAAATAGAAGACATAGATGTTACTATTAAACTTGCTAATAGAGACACCATCACACCACTTGGGATTGTTAGAGATGTTGAAGTCTTGTGTGGGAAAATAAAATACCCTACTGATTTTCTAGTTCTTGGTTCCCCACAAGATGACTTCTGTCCCATTATCTTTGGTAGACCTTTCTTGAACACTGTCAATGCTACTATAGATTGTCATAAACAAACTGTCAGTGTTAGCTTTGGTGATGAGTCTCATGAGTTTAATTTTTCCAAGTTTAATAGACAACCTCATAAGAAAGAATTACCTAGTAAGGATGAAATAATTGGTCTTGCTTCTATTGCCGTGCCTTCTACTGATCCACTAGAACAATATTTGCTAGACCATGAAAATGATATGCACATGCATGAAAAAAATGAGATAGATAAAAATTTCTTTGAACAATGACCTCTGCTCAAACATAATTTGCCTATTGAAACTCTAGGAGGTCCTCCTCCACCTAAAGGTGATCTTGTGTTTGAACTAAAACAATTGCCTGACACTTTGAAATATGCTTATCTTGATGAGAAAAAGATATATCCTGTCATTATTAGTGCTAACCTTTCAGAGCATGAAGAAGAAAGATTGTTAAAAATTCTGAAGAAACACCGTGCTGCTATTGGATATACTCTTGATGATCTTAAGGGCATTAGTCCCACTCTGTATCAGCACAAGATTAATATGGAACCTGATGCTAAACCTGTTGTTGATCATCAATGACGTTTGAATCCTAAGATGAAAGAAGTGGTAAGAACTGAAATATTAAAGCTTCTGGAAGCAGGTATAATCTATCCCATAGCTGATAGTAGATGGGTGAGTCCCATTCATTGTGTCCCTAAGAAGGCAGGTATTACTGTTGTTCCTAATGATAAAAATGAACTCATTCCACAAAGGATTGTTACTGGCTATAGAATGGTAATTGATTTTAGAAAATTAAATAAAGCTACGAGAAAAGATCATTACCATTTGCCTTTTAGTGATCAAATGCTAGAAAGATTATCAAAGCACACACACTTTTGCTTCCTAGATGGATACTCTGGTTTTTCTCAAATACCTATTTCACAACCTGATCAAGAGAAAACCACTTTTACTTGCCCTTTCGGAATTTATGCTTATAGACGTATGCCTTTTGGTTTATGCAATGCACCTGCTACTTTTCAAAGATGTATGACTGCTATATTCTCTGATTTTTGTGAAAAGATTGTTGAGGTTTTCATGGATGATTTTTCTGTATATGGAACTTCTTTTGATGATTGCTTGAGCAACCTTGATCGAGTTTTGCAGAGATGTGAGCAAACTAGTCTTGTCTTGAATTGGGAGAAGTGCCACTTTATGGTTAATGAAGGTATTGTCTTGGGGCATAAAATTTCTGAACGAGGTATTGAGGTGGACCAAGCTAAAGTTGATGCAATTGAGAAAATGTCATGTCCTAAAGATATTAAAGGTATTCGTAGTTTCCTTGGTCATGCTGGTTTCTAGAGGAGGTTTATTAAAGACTTTTCTAAAATTTCTAGGCCTCTTACTAATCTTTTACAAAAGGATGTTCCATTTGTTTTTGATGATGATTGTGTGGAAGCCTTTGAAACACTTGAGAAAGCTTAACTTCTGCCCATATTGTTCAACCACCTGATTGGAACTTGCCTTTTGAAATTATGTGTGATGCTAGTGATTATGTTGTTGGTGTTGTTCTAGGACAAAGAGTTGATAAAAATTAAATGTTATTCATTATGCTAGCAAAACTCTAGACAGTGCCCAAAGAAATTATGCTACTACTGAAAAAGAATTTTTAGCAGTTGTGTTTGCTTGTGATAAATTTTGATCTTACATTGTTGATTCTAAAGTTACTGTTCACACCAATTATGCTGCTATTAAATATCTTATGGAAAACAAAGATGCTAAACCTAAACTCATTAGGTGGGTTCTATTGCTACAAGAATTTGATTTACATATCACTGATAGAAAAGGAGCTGAGAACCCTGTAGCCGATAACTTATCTAGGTTAGAGAATATCCTTGATGACCCACTACCTATTGATGATATCTTTTTTGATGAACAACTAGCTGGAATAAATGTTTCTCATAACACTCCTTGGTATGCTGACTATGCTAATTATATTGTTGCTAAATACATAGCACCTAGTTTCATGTACCAACAAAAGAAAAAAAATTCTTCTATGATTTAAGACATTACTTTTGGGATGACCCACATCTTTATAAAGAAGGAGTAGATGGTATTATTAGACATTGTGTACCTGAGCATGAACAGGAACAAATCCTAAGGAAATGGCACTCCGAAGCTTATGGAGGGCATCATGCGGCAGATAGAACTACTCACAAGGTATTGCAATCTTGTTTTTATTGGTCTACTCTCTTCAAGGATGCCCGTAAGTTTCTTTTATCTTGTGATGAATGTCAAAGAATTGGTAATATCGGTAAGCGTCAAGAAATGCCTATGAATTATTCACTTGTTGTTGAATCATTTGATGTTTGGGGTTTTAATTATATGGGACCTTTTCCTTCCTCTAATGGGTATACACATATTTTGGTTGCTGTTGATTACGTTACTAAGTGGGTAGAAGCTATTCCAACTAGTAGTGCTGATCCTAACACTTCCATTAAAATGCTTAAAGAAGTTATTTTCATGAGGTTTGGAGTCCCTAGATATTTAATGACTGATGGTGGTTCACACTTCATTCATGGTGCTTTCCGTAAAATGCTTGTTAAATATGATGTTAACCATAGAATTGCATCACCCTATCATCCTCAATCTAGTGGTCAAGTTGAACTTAGCAGTAGAGAAATAAAACTAATATTACAGAAAACCGTTAATAGGTCCCGAAAGAATCGGTCTAAGAAATTAGATGATGCACTTTGGGCCTACCGAACAGCTTATAAAAATCCTATGGGTATGTCTCCCTATAAAATAGTTTATGGAAAAGCTTGTCATTTGCCTCTAGAGTTAGAATACAAAGCATATTGGGCAATTAAAGAACTCAACTATGATTTCAAACTTGCCGGTGAAAAGAGGTTATTTGATATTAGCTCACTAGATGAATGGAGAACTCAAGTGTTGGGGATATGACCCGCCCAGGAGGGGCCGGGTCATCCCAATGGCGATTCATCTAAATGAAGCCTAAGAGTATATTGAAGATGGCGGCTCATAAGACAGGCTTGTTAAAGGGCCCAAACTTGAAGGCGGCGTAAGGCCCGTAAGTGTAAACCGCCATGTATATGTAAACTTGTATTGTAAGGCATATAAGATAAGTCACAGAGCCGGACACGCTGGTATGAGCCGGCCGGGACTCTGTAGGCCGCAGGGCGTCAACCCATGTATATAAGGGGACGACCTGGCAGCGGCTTAGGGGATAGAAAAGAGACAATAGCTCGAAAGCCAGGCACAGCGTATTCGCTCCCTGGTAATCGAAACCCTAGCAATACCACCTCAAACTAGATTAGGCCTTTACCTTCACCGCAAGGGGCCGAACCAGTATAAACTCCTCGTGTCCTTTGTCCTGTTTAACCCCTTTAAGCTAACCTCGTTGCCATGGCTCCACAACTAAGTCCTTTCATTAGGACATCTGCCGTGACAATTCCACGACAGTTGGCACCCACCGTGGGGCCCGCGCACAGTGGTTTTGAGTTCTTGAAGGGCAGCTTCGAAGGGATCAAGGGGTACTCTGTGGGCCGGATGACCAAGAGTCATCGCGGCAAGCTTTGCATCGACGATGCAGGCTGGGGCCCCGAGGCCGGCTCAATTGAGTACGGGTACCGGGTCCCCTTCGGCGGAATCCACGTCTTCATCGGCAAGACCGGCGAGCCGGGCCCTGAGCCGGACATCTACGCCGACATCATCGAGACGGCTCAGCGCGCACGACCTGCCTGGGTTCAACCCGCCGTGAAGCGTGCCTTCGTTGGGTTTATCCACGGGGCTGAGTTAGAAGGCTCTGTGTCTGGCGGTGAGATGGTCATCTACTCTGATGGTGAATCGTCCATGGGGGAGACCAGCTCGCTGTATCAACTACGAGATGGACGGCTTGGGGGCTGTTCCGATGGTGACAGTATCCCGGATCCCCATGAGCCGCCGAATAGGGTGACGATCTTCATGGCTGGCACCCAGCCGGTTCTCGGTTCGACAGTCGCCATGGCCATGACCTCCTGTACAGCGGCTGTGACGGCAGCGGGTGTTGGCAGTTTAGCACGCCCGCCGGCTCAAGTTTTAACAGATCTGTTGGAAGCTCTGGCAACCTTGATGGAGGTAGATGTAACCCCAGACAACCAGGAGCAGCATAAGGCGGAAGTGGCTAAGCTGCGCGATGAGATAGCACAGGCCAAGATAGAGCTGGCAGCGGAGAACGCTAGGATGAATGCAGAGCGGGCCGTTTTAAACGCACAAGCACAGTGGATTCAAGCGGATTCATACCGGCTCTCGGTGGATCAGAACGCTGCCAACGAGGTCTTAAGGAGAAAGCACGGGAGTCGTCTACCTTTGGTTTATGAGTCGAGGAACCTCTTCAACACACCTGGAGCAGGGGCCAGTGACCCGCCGGTGATAAATTCGACGGCTGAAGCACGAGGGGGTGGAACACCGGGTCAGCCACGCGTGATAGCTCCTCCGCATATGAACTACACCCCGCCTCAGCACATGGTGATGCCGCCGGATCATTACTCAACCCCTTTAGACAATATGATTGCTGCAGCTACATGATTGGCAGCTCTGCCAGTTGAGGGCGAGACCCCGACGGCGGTTGAAACCCGAAGGGCTAGAGAGCTTCTTCAAACGGCTTTGGTACAACAGCAGGCTTATTCTTATAGTCGTGACCGGATTCATTCGACCCCTCGTCCAGGCCGGAGCTACAGTAGGCACATTGACTCGCCAGCCGTCTCGAGTACTGAGCAGCGCCGTAGCCAACCTCATGGATATGACCCGGCGCGCAATGATACCAATGCACAGGATTTAGTGGACCAGGGCAGAGCACGTCGAGAGGCCGAGCTGGCGGCTCGACTGGCGGCTCATCAGCACGCGCCGGTTTACCCGACGGCTTCAGTTGAGGCAGGTGTAACTTCTAGAGCGTTGGGTGTGCCATGTTTAACGGAGGCTCTGCGAAACGAACGTCTGCCCAAGGACTTCAAAGGCCCCCGCAAGGTGCCTAATTACACAGTAGATCAGCCCCCTGAGGCTTGGGTGGAGAGTTATGAGATGGCTATGGAGGTGCTGGATGTTAGTGAGGCTGCATACGCTAAGTATTTCACCATGATGCTGGAAGGAACGGCTCGTACCTGGTTGAAGGGGCTACCGGCTAACTCCATTGGGTCCTGGGCAGAGCTGAAGGCCCGGTTTATCCAGAATTTCAAAGATACGTGCAAGCAGCCCATGTCGATCGTGGATTTGGTTTCTTGTGTTCAAGCCAAGGGCGAGTCAACGACCAGCTGGGTGCGCCGGGTCTCGACTATCATACATTCTTCAGATAACATTAACGTCGGCTCAGCGGTTCTAATGTTGGAGAAAAATTGCCGTTTCATTCCACTTAAGTAGAAGCTCGGGCGGCTTAAGCATCATTGCAACGACATGGGGGAGCTTATGGCGGCTCTTGTTAAGTATGCCGATTCTGATGGTACCAAGGACCCCGACTCTGAGGATGAAAGATCGGGAAAGGGAAAGAAGAGTAGCGGCATGAAGGGACAGCAGAACAACTCAACCAATCAGGGCAGCAACGGTAAGCGGAAGGCGGATAATTTTGTGGCTAACACCGGTGCGCGGAGTTATAACCAGCGTCGTAAGGGGAGGCCGACTCAAGGGACAAAATTTGACCTTGAAGCAATATTGAATCAGCCATGTCCGAAGCACGGAACGGAGGAGAGGCCAGCTACCCACCTGTGGAAGGATTGCAGTATCATGAGACAATTCAGGGAGTCTGTCCAGCACAACCATGGCCCGAACGGCGGTTCAGGATCCGGTTCTCATGGTCCGGGTCATGGAGGCGGCGGCTCAAAATCCGGGTTTCACGGTCAAGGCAATCAAAGTGGTTACAGCCAGCAGAATAATCAGGGGAATCAGCAGCAGCGACCGCCTGGTTATCAGAGCAACCCGAAGCAATTGAATAGTGGACAATACCACGTCTTCACCACCAGCCTGTGTAAGCGGGATCAGAAGCTTCACAAGAGGGCAGTAAACGCGGTTGAGCCAGCAATGCCACGTTATTTACGGTGGTCAGAGCAGCCTATTGTGTGGAGTCGTGATGATCATCCGCCACGGGTTGATAATCCGGGTCACCTGGCTCTGGTGGTGGCGCCTCAGGTTGGGGGCTATAAATTTACTAAGGTACTCATGGATGGAGGTAGCAGCATTAACATACTTTATTATGAGACCTTCCGTCGCATGGGACTGACTGATAAAAATCTTAAGCCGTCAAACACTGTTTTCCATGGTGTGGTGCCGGGTAAGTCAGCCTATCCAGTGGGTAAGATATCTTTAGAAGTTGCCTTTGGAGATGAGCATGACTCCAGGTCTGAGACTCTAACCTTCGAAGTGGTCAAGATCAAGAGCCCTTATCATGCTCTGTTTGGTCGACCGGCTTATGCTAAGTTCATGGCGAGGCCTTGTTACGTTTACTTACAGCTTAAGATGTCGGGTTACAAGGGCACCATCACAGTACATGGGAGTCACAAGGTGGCCCTGGAGTGTGAGGAAGATGATGCTGCTTATGCTGAATCAGTTTGTGCGGCGGAGGAGCTGAAATTTTACAAAGATAATGTTGACCCGGCGGATATGACGTCCTTGAAAAAGCCAACCACAGAACATGATCCTTTGCTAAAATTTAAGTCGGCAGATGACACTAAAACGATTGATTTTGTTCCCGGCGACTCATCTAAGCAGTTCAGCATCAGTGCCAATTTGGATCCGAAATAGGAAAGCGCGCTCATCGAGTTCATCCGTGAGAACCGGGATATATTTGCATGGAAGCCTTCATACATGCCAGGTGTACCGAGGGAACTCGCTGAGCACACTCTCAATATTGATCCAAAGTTTAGGCCGGTCAAGCAATTCCTTCGTCATTTTAACGAGGAGAGGCGGAAGGCCATTGGTGAAGAAGTGGCCTGGCTCTTAGCGGCCGGGTTTATCGTTGAAGTTTTTCATCCGGAGTGGTTGGCTAACCCGGTGTTGGTACTCAAGAAGAATGGCACGTGGCGAATGTGTGTGGATTACACGGACTTAAATTAGGCTTGTCCGGCTGATCCGTTTGCTCTCCCCCGTAGTGATCAAATCATTGATGCTACGGCGGGTTGTGAGCGATTGAGTTTTTTGGATGCTTATTCTGGTTATCATCAGATCAAGATGGCGGTTAAGGACCAGGAGAAGACGGCTTTCATTACTCCATTTGGAGCCTTCTGCTATGTGTCTATGCCTTTTGGGCTCAAGAGTGCACAGGTGACTTACCAGCAGTGTGTGCAAAATTGCCTTCACAGTCAGATCGGGCGAAATGTTCATGCTTATGTAGATGACATTGTGGTGAAATCCAGGAAGAAGGAAACCTTGATTGATGATTTGAAGGAGACATTTGACAATCTCCGGGTCTACAAGATGATGCTTAACCCGGCCAAATGTGTTTTTGGTGTACCAGCAGGCAAGCTCTTGGGTTTTTTGGTTTCTAACAGAGGCATTGAAGCTAACCCGGAGAAGATCAAAGCCATTACTTCTTTGGCTAAGCCGGCGTGTGTTAATGATGTTCAGCGTCTGGCGGGTCGCATTGCAGCTTTAAGCCGGTTTATAAGCCGGTTGGGAGAGAAGGCTATTCCTCTGTATCAGATGATGAAGAAGACAGATAATTTCGTCTGGAGTGATGCTGCTAATGAGGCATTTGAGGCGCTTAAACAGCAGCTGGCTGAGCCGCCGGTTCTGGCTGCTCCCATTGATAAGGAACCTCTGTTGTTATATGTGGCTGCCAATGGCCGAGCTATCAGTGTGGCCATTGTGGTGGAAAGGAAAGAGGCAGAC
Source organism: Thinopyrum elongatum (assembly GCA_011799875.1). Lineage (NCBI taxonomy): Eukaryota > Viridiplantae > Streptophyta > Magnoliopsida > Poales > Poaceae > Thinopyrum > Thinopyrum elongatum. The sequence goes on from CM022298.1 coordinate 194,481,519, forward strand.
AAGGAGTATCTGGTTCAACGGCCGGTTTACTACATCAGCGAGGTACTTATTGAGTCCAAACAGATGTATCCGCATTGGCAGAAACTTGTATATGGGATTTTCATGGCGAGCCGGAAACTCAAGCAATATTTTCTGGGTCATCCCATTACTGTGGTCAGCTCTACTCCTTTAGGGGATATCATCCAAAATAGAGAAGCCACAGGCCGGGTCGCCAAGTGGGACATTGAGCTTGGACCTCATGATCTGAAATATGTGCCTCGTACGGCCATCAAGTCCCAAGCGCTCGTGGATTTTATCAATGACTGGACAGAGTTGCAAACGCCTGAGGAAAAGCCGGATAACACATATTGGACTATTCACTTTGATGGGTCCAGGCAATTGGAAGGCTCGGGGGCTGGAGTCGTCTTGACTTCCCCGCGAGGTGATAAATTTTCTTATGTTCTCCGGTTAATGTTTCCTTGTACTAACAATGCAGCTGAGTATGAGGCCTTGCTCCACGGTCTTCGGATGGCTAAGGAGATGAATTTAAGTCGGGTAAGGTGTTTTGGTGACTCAGATCTGGTAGCTCAGCAAGTTTCCGGCACTTGGGATTCTAAGGATCCACTCATGGCGGCTTATCATCGAGAGGTTGATACTAATGCGGGTCACTTCAAAGGGTACCAGGTCGAGCATATTGATCGCAGGAAGAATGAGGCGGCCAACACTTTAAGCCGGTGCCACCCAACACATTCCTGGATGTCTTGCTCAACCCTTCTGTCAAATTACCTACTGAGGAGGATCTTGCTGTTCCTGACCCGGAAGCACAATTGGTGGCGGCTCTTCATGCTATTCCTGATTGGACAGTTCCGTATTTGGCTTACATGACCCGGGGCGAATTACCTGAGGATGAAATTCTGGCCAGATAGATAAACCGGCGGTCTAAGTCAATGTCAATTGTTAATGGGGAATTGCACCATCGCAGTGTCTCAGGGGCGTTTCAACGTTGCGTCTCTCCCGAAGAAGGCTGTGAGATTCTGCGAGAGATCCACGAAGGAGATTGTGGTCACCATGCCGGCTCTAAATCTCTTGTAGCCAAAGCTTTTCATCATGGGTTTTATTGGTTGACGGCTCATGCTGATGCAGAGGATTTGGTCACCAAGTGTGACGGTTGTCAGAAGTTTTCACGCCGCGCTCATGTGCCGGCTCAAGAGTTGAGGATGATTCCAATTACTTGGCCTTTCGCAACTTGGGGGCTTGATATGGTGGGGCCTTTCAAGAGGTCCAAGGATAAGAAGACCCACCTTTTGGTGGAGGTTGACAAGTTCACTAAGTGGGTTGAAGCAGAGCCGGTCAGTAAGTGTGATGCAGCAACGGCGGTTCAATTCATCAAAAAGGTGATCTTCCGTTTTGGCTTTCCACACAGCATTATAACATATAATGGTACTAATCTCTCTAAGGGAGCTATGAGAGAATTTTGTCAACGGGAGCATATTCGACTTGATGTCTCCTCTGTGGCTCACCCTTAGTCCAATGGTCAAGCGGAATGAGCTAATCAAGAGATTTTGCGAGGTATCAAGCCCCGGCTTATGGTTACTTTGCAAAGAACGCTGGGTTGTTGGGTGGAGGAGTTACCCTCAGTGTTATGGAGTATCAATACAACTCCCAACAGATCTATGGGTTACACACCTTTCTTCATGGTTTATGGAGCAGAGGCGGTTCTCCCTAGTGACATCCGTCATGATTCACCCCGGGTGGCGGCTTACATTGAAGCTGATAACGAAAAGGCACGTCAAGATGCACTTGACCTGTTGGATGAGGAGCGTGATCTTGCGGCGGCTCGTTCAGCGATTTATCAGCAAGTCCTACGTCGTTATCACAGCCGCCGGGTCAAAACCAGAACCTTTCAAGAAGGCGACTTAGTGCTCCGGCTCATCCAGGATCAGACAGATATGCATAAGCTATCACCACCTTGGGAAGGACCTTTTGTGGTCAGCAAGAATCTGCATAATGGATCATACTATCTTATCGACGTTTGAGACCACAAAGACTCACGTAGGTCGGAGGAGGAGACACGTCGGCCGTGGAATATTGCTCATCTTCGGCCCTACTATACTTGAGCCACCGGCTCTCATAATGTACATAGTCTGATGATGTATATACTATAGACAGTATATTAAAGCCGGCATCCCTGATAATTCAAGGCCTCTGTCGTTTCACTTCTTCGAAGCTGAGTCCTTATCATCATCTTACCTGTTCATTTAAGAGGCTTGACTCCCAAACTACAAAGACCAAAGAGAGTTGGATGCACATCACAGCTCAAACATAGGTCCCCGACGAGCACAATCCATAAGTATGTCACTTGGGGGCTTCCTGTTCAAACATAGGCGTATTCGACCAAAGAGAACATAGCATGACTACCCTCTTGACCAGGTTATCTTGTTCAAACATAGGCGTATTCGACCAAAGAGAACATAACCTTTCCGGGTCATCCTACCTGTATACCAGCTGCTTCAACTCCATCAGGTCATCCTGATTGACCCGTCGAACTCTTAACAATCAATCTTTTATGGTGTATTCACCAAAGATCTTGAGCTTGTTAAGGTTCAAACGGCGGCTTGTCATGCGAGAGCACGACTTACAGATAGTCAGGATAGATCCTGGCTTCATAAGCCGCCTGCTTTGAAACTTGGATAAATCGGCCCGTGATGCATGCTGCTACTCTGACCCCGCGTACTCCTGATAAGTCTATCTTTATACAAGACCTGACTTTATCTGGGTTCAAATGTTGATTGGGTATTGTGAGTGCCGGCTCACGGAAAGCACGTACCTTCCAGTGGCTCAGGCTAGTTTCATCGAAGAAGACACTTTGGCTTGGCGGCCTACAACAGCCTCGAGTTTCTTGAATTTCTTGATTTCTCATTTTTTGACATTTGGTTTTACAAATCGGGCCAAGCTGCCCTATTTACGGCTCATATTTGAAGCACCTTTCGGGTTTCTGCAACCCACGAGGATGGCAGACTCTAAGTCGCCAAGAGCATAATAGTATTAAGTTTCGAGTTATAGCTCTAATCACATGAAGATATTAAGCTGGCAGTTTAAAGCGTACATCACAGGGTAATGATAAATCAGATTTGCATCAATTCACGTGGCCATAAGCATAAAGTGATGGTTTCTTAAACTGGCAGATCAGCAGTGTTGCGCAAAACAGAAGCATGCACAATGGCACGGCAGTTTAAAGTTTAACTACCCTATTACATGACTCCATGAGTCAATATATCAAGTGTTTTTCATACGGATCAGATATAAACCACCCAGCGGTTCAATCTTCTTGGCCTTGCTGACTTGAGGTTTCTGGATTATCCTTCTCCGGATCTTCGTCCTCTGCCACTGTCTGGAGATTCGGTGATGACCAATCAAAGCCACATAAAGCTTGAAATTCAGCCTTATCATCTATAAGTCCAGACGGGTCAACTTTAGGGGCAAAAGTATGCTTACAGATTGGAGGGATTAAACCCATCACTTTATAAGCCGGCGTAGGCATCTTTTGATTCTCCATGCTGTAAGCCGGGTGATATTTCGACAGATCCGTCTCATTCACGATCAGACTGGCCAGAGGGCGTATTTCTTTCACACAGGCAGCAAAGTCTTTCTGATCAAATGCAGTGCCGTCCTCTTTTAAGCTTGGATATCCAGTAGCTACCTCAGACGGGTCTAGCTCTGGTAGCCATGCCTTGGCCTGGCTCAAGGCCGTTACGGCACCGGCTCTTGCAGACGACCGTTTTATTTCATCAATCCTGGCAGGTAGCACGGAAAGTTTTTTCAAGACATCTGACAAAAGAGTTGGTGCTTGAATAGTCGGAGAGATTGTAGCCAGTGTACACTGAGCTCCAATATACAGTTGTTCGACATGGGTGTAAACCGCCTTCAGCTTCACAAGCATGTCTTGGTTAAAGTTGCTACTCCTTGGACCTGAGTAAATCATAAATCGGTCAGAGGCGGTTTATAACCATCAAGGAAAAGATTCACTTTTGATGTTTAAGAAGGCGACTCACCAAAGATAGCGGAAACCATCTGAGATACACGGTGTTTTAAACCAGTGAGTTCAGTGGTCACCTCCTGAAGAGCCGCCTCCGCTTTTTTAGCTCGTTGTATCAAAGCAGTCTTCTCTTCAGCCCAAGTGTTTCTCTCTGCCTCAAAACTGGTCTTCATCTTTTCCGTCTCAGCCACGCTAAATTCGAATTTTGATTTGGCCTTCCGGGTCTCAGCTTCCTGATTCTCCAGCCGGGTCTTTGCATCAGTCAATTGTGATTCAAGTTCAGCAGTTGCAGCCTGTATGAAGTACAGACTTATCAACACATTCATATCAGGATTACAAGAGTATAAGTCCCAAGTCTTTTGCAAGCAATAACACTTGGCACTTGGGGGCTAATGCCTGCCGAAAAAATTTCTTTATATAAACAATTCATGTGAATAAAGTCCCAAGCACTTTGCAAGCAAGAGTACTCGGCACTTGGGGGCTAATGCATATTGCTCGTGTCTCCTAACTATCTTACAATGACCTGGTTGTGCTGTAAACAATCACAGCCGGCTCATGGGGGCTACACAGATAAGCTCTCTGTTATAAGCAATGGGAAACAGGACCGGCTCATTCATGCTGATTAAACCGGCCCTTGGGTGCTACGGATGCAATGTTATCAGAACAAGCCGGCTTTGGAAGGATTCACTCCAAATGTTCACATTTCTGCTAAAGTCTACAGCCTATTCAATCTTATCATAACTAGTAGACTTGGGGGCTGGCAGGATGTATATAATTTATTTAAGCAGGAATTCATACCTCATGTTTCTGATGCATTTGTTTCACCATCTCAATTTCAAGATCGTGGCTGGAGTGTACTTGGTTGAGATAGCCAGACAATATCTCGCTGCTGCTCAATTGTGCATAGTGAGAGACATCAAACCTCACTTTCCGCCTTTCAATAACCTCTTGTTTGGCGGAGTGTTTTGCCAAGATAGTTGGATTTCCCGGTTCTATAAAATCGGAGCCAGTGATCAGAGCGTCCTCAGTATGAGTCTCTGATGGCTTAGGTGAGCTTGACGGTTCAGTGATCAAAGAGTCGGTGTTGGTATGATCAATGGAGAGATCAGGAATTTCAGGTGGAACGCCAGGGGCAGGTTCTTCTGGTTGTTTTTCAGAAGCTTCAGGTGCAGATACTTGCTGCTCTGTTTCAACAACTTTAGGAGATTTAGTTGGCTTGGTAACTTTGGCCTTCTTGCTAGGCTTTGCTTGTCCACTGCACAGGTTGTGACAGGTCAGTATAGTTATCAGAGTATAAAGAGGTAAAGAATAAAAGTAATTGTTGTTACCCAGGGGCAGTCTTGAAAGCCGGCAGTTGGGTCTGTGATGAGTCGCCAGAGGAAGAACGAGAGGTCTCCTGATAGTTTGAGTCAGAGGAATTGAGTGGCTGGCGAAAGCAACCCGCCAGTGGGTAAAAAGAAGTTAAGCTTAGAAGGACCTCATTTTGGCGTTTCCGTGGAACTGAAGTATTTGGTAAGTCGGAAGACAATTCTTCACCTCCGCTGTTCCGAGTCTGGCGTCGGCTTTCGTGCTGCTGTTGCTTCAAAAGAAAGTGAGGATCCAAATGAGCTAAGGGGTGTGAAAACCTTACTTTCCGGGTTACTCGTCGAAATTTCTGTCTTGGCAAAGGCTCTGAGTCAGAGGAAATAATAGTTACCTCTTCTTCAACTGCTTGGCTGGCCCCCGTGTCATCCTGAGAGTAATCAATGTTAATAAGATAATTGAAAAAGGAGCCAAGAGAGTCAAGGGCTACCTCCGACTCAGAGGTGTCATCTAGATCAAGCATGTCAGAGGCAGTTGGTTTTTTCTTATGCTTCTTGGTGGTTTTCTTGACAGCTTTCTTGGCAGCCCTGGCCTTCTTGGCGGCTTCATGGTCATACTTTGCCTTCCAGAAATCAGATTTAGCCTGTGGAAATTAGCAAAGTTGAGTTAGTACAATGTTTGAATAATGAGATAAAAGTAAGATGAGTTAAAGACTCACATCTGGCGGCGGGTTAAGTTTGCAGCAAGGGTTCAGACCCACTTTGTTGCAGTCTTCGGAATCTTTGTTCAAAGAGTTTTAACCATATCGGTAATTGCGTCATCAGTTAAACGCAAGGGGCTATGGCGTAATGGATCCTTGGTACTTCATGTATAAGTGCACATTAAGCCAGGTCGACGGCTCAAAGGTATGATCCGCCAGGCAACCCAGCACCGAACCAAGTCAATGCCAGTTAAACCGTTTCCCAGCAGAGCTTTAACTTTTGCAATGGTGGGAGCAAGTTTTTTACGCTCAGCAGTGGTAAGCTTTTCAGGAAGATGATGCTTTGTGTCAAGACGTTGGGCACGATAACCCGGCAATGGATTTTCGTCAGCCGGAGAGGTGTCTTTGCAATAAAACCACGTTTGGTTCCAATCTTTGGGGTGACTTGGCAAGCGAGCGTAGGGAAAGATGGCATCTCTTCTTCGCTGAATTGAGATTCCACCAAGTTCCAAGCTGGGTCCGTTTGTAGCCTCGTTCTGGCGGTTTAAATAAAAATATTCCCTAAAGAGTTCGACGCTGGGCTCCTCTTGAAGGTATACTTCACAGAAGACTTGAAAGTTGCAGATATTTGACACGGAATTGGGTCCGATGTCTTGAGGATGGAGATGGAAGAAGTGCAGAACATCTCGGAAAAACTTAGAGCCGGGTGGTGAGAAGCCCCGGTTCATGTGATCAGTGAATACAATGATTTCACCGTCTTTTGGCTGAGGTCTTTCTTCGCCTGGATCAGGAGCATGGTAATGCATAACATTCTTTGCGGGCAAGTACCCGATTTTGACAAAGTCTTTAAGTGAGCCCTCAGTGACGACGAAGGGAACCCAATTGCATGTATAGACTGTCTTTGGCGACATTGTGAAGAGAGAAAACCTAAAGGAAAAGGAAATTTTGCCGGTTCAGATCAGTTTGCGAAACCACAAGTTAAACAGCTACAGTATATATTTAGAATGGCGGCTTAAATGAGGACTAATGATATATGAGTAATTATAAGCCGGTGATGTAAGCCGCCATGACAAGTACTGGTATTCGAGGTCTGACAAGAGAAAATTTTACTAAGTATTGGGACAAACAGGTCTTGTAGATTAAAGCTATGTGATTGGATCTGCAGCTGTTCAGAAAAATGGAATAAAATCTAAACCTAAGGTGGCAGCAGCAGAGAAGTGGGGATGTTTAGATGAGATCTATTGCTATGAGGATATATTCTGATATTGCAAAACAAGTGCTAAAACTGCTACTGCGCAAGGTTTGTACTGTCTTCAGATCAAAATTATGCAAGCTAAGAAAGAAAGGGAAGAACGGTGATGAACACCGACGAACAGAGAAACCCTAACACAGATCTATGAAGAGGAAAAGGTAGGACTTACCGATTCTGGTTGACAGCGGAGGGGCGCCACAATGTTCTGGTTCGTTCAGGGCGATGCAGCGGCCGGAAAAAGCAGGGGATGAAGATCGACGACGGCGGAGCTCGGGTGCGCTGGGGCGCTGCGAGGAGGAAGAAGAAGGCGAGAAGGAAAAGAGGGAGAGTGAAAGAAGGTCTTGAGGCCCTATTTATAAGGTTGGAAGGATAAGTGGCATGCACGGGAATCGAGGAGACAAGAAAATGGATGTATAACGGCACGGACGCCTCGATTTTCGGAGGTTCAGTAAAGGAAAAGATTTATTAAGATTTGGGCCATATATAGAATTAATGACAGGTGACGTCATGGCGGGTCACCGAGATTTTAGGAGATGACGTCATTACGGATTACAAATAACACAGGAAGATGAAGAGTGATTTTTTCTAACTATAGAAGATTGACATGAACAAGTTCAAATCAACCTGGGGCCTAATGTTGGGGATATGACTATTAGATATGACCTGCCCAGGAGGGGCCGGGTCATCCCAATGGCGGTTCATCTAAATGAAGCCTAAGAGTATATTGAAGATGGCGGCTCATAAGACAGGCTTGTTAAAGGGCCCAAACCCGAAGGCGGCGTAAGGCCCGTAAGTGTAAACCGCCATGTATATGTAAACTTGTATTGTAAGGCATATAAGATAAGTCACCGAGCCGGACACGCTGGTATGAGCCGGCCGGGACTCTGTAGGCCGCAGGGCGTCAACCCATGTATATAAGGGGACGACCCGGCAGCGGCTTAGGGGAGAGAAAAGAGACAACAGCTCGAAAGCCAGGCAAAGCGTATTCGCTCCCTGGTAATCGAAACCCTAGCAATACCACCTCAAACTAGATTAGGCCTTTACCTTCACCGCAAGGGGCCGAACCAGTATAAACTCCTCGTGTCCTTTATCCCGTTTAACCCCTTTAAGCTAACCTCGTCGCCATGGCTCCACAACTAAGTCCTTTCATTAGGACATCTGTCGTGAGAATTCCACGACACCAAGCCTATGAAAATGCCAAGTTGTTTAAAGAAAAAGTTAAAAGATGGCTTGACAAAAGAATTCAAAAGCGGGAATTCAAAGTTGGAGAATATGTTCTTTTGTACAACTCTCGTTTTAGATTCTTTGCAGGTAAACTTCTCTCTAAATGGGAAGGACCATATATCATCGAGGAGGTCTACCGCTTTGGAGCTATTAAAATAAATAATGCCGAAGGTGCTAACCCGAAGGTGGTCAATGGGCAAAGAATTAAACACTATATCTCAGGTACGCCTATTAATGTTAAAAGCAATATTATTCAAACCATGACACCTGAGGAACACATAAAAGAGACCTTCTGGAACACTCCAAAATAATTAAAAAAGAGGAGGTACGTGATACGGTAAGTAAACGGACTCCAAAAAATCCGCAAAAATATTTTCTTTCAATTTTGGAATATTTTAAAAATTAGGAAAATAAGAAACAACCAGGAAGGCACCCGAGGGGGGCACAAGACACCAGGGCGCACCTGGGCCCCCTGGCGCGCCCAGGTGGGTTGTGCCCACCTCGGGAACCTTCCCAACTCCGTTTTCCTCCCGTTTGCTTGTTTCCCAAGATAAAAAATCTTTATATACCCCTCGAACGTATTGACCACTGTATCACGAAGAAATCTTTTGTTCTTCTTTCTTGCTGTTTTCCTGGTAGATCTGAAATATGTCATCTCAAGATTCGAAAGAGGATTGCCCAGTTTCTTATCAGCCTTTGGATAAAAATATCTTCAAGGACACCTATCCCTATATATGGTTCCCCAATGAGGAAGATGAAGATGAACCAGTCCCTCCTCGGTTCGAGCAAGAAAGCAAGGAGGCATTATGCAAGAGGATAATAAAGCTTGAGATGGAGAACGATGAGTTGAGGATAGATAATTTTACTCTCCGACGCAAGCTGGAGAAAAATGATAAGCCCGCTACTACTTCACCACCACCACCTTCTTCATCACCAAAGGAGACTTGAGTTCATGGTATGGACACTCCCCTTGGCTTGTGCCAAGCTTGGAGGAGGTGTCCCGGTATCGTATCACCACCACTATCTTTGCTTTCATCTATTTTAGTTTAATCTTTAGTTTTCCTATGATTTAGTTGAATAAAAGTTTAGTTCGATCCTTTCTTTTCGAGTGTTTGCTTAGTGATCTATCTATCGATGTAATCGTGTGCGAGATATATAATAATGAGAAGTTTGAGTTTTGTTCCTTTATTTTAATGTTTCAATAAAAGGATAGGAAAATAAATGAAAAGATCATATGCTAATCTTATGGTAAGTAATGAAGGAAAAGTATAAGTGGCAAAATTTATTGGAGATTGACAAACATAGCATTGGTCAATGATGCAATTCATGAAAGAATTAATATGGGAAGAGAAGATTCACATGCAAATACACTATCTTGGACATGTTTTATGATTGTGAGCCCCCATTAAATATTTTGTGTCAAAATAGTTGACATTGGACAAGGAAGACAATGTAATGATATATGTTTGTTCATATTCACATAGAAGTTATATTGTCATAGGTCCTTTAACATGTGGTGCTTGCTCAATATCCTTTCTAGCCAAGAATTCCGCACTAAGTAGAGATACTACTTGTGCATCCAAAAACCCTTAACCCAAATCTTATTTTGAGAGTCCACCATACCTACCTATGGATTGAGTAAGATCCTTCAAGTAAGTTGTCATCGGTGCAATAAGGCAATAAAAATTGCTTCTAAAGGTGTTGGATCATTTAGTGTAAGAGAAAATTGAGCGTTGTATGGACTTGTGATGGCAAAGTAATAAAAGCGACGGATTGCATAATAAAGGTTGCTATCATAAGGGGCAATACAATGTGACGTTCTTTTGCATTAAGGGATTTGGCATACAAACAAATAAGCGCATGACAACCTCTGCTTCCCTCTGCGAAGGGCATATCTTTTACTTTTATGCATTTACTTTTATGTAAGAGTCAAAAGTTTTCTTCCCTATTCCTTTTTATTTTCTCTTTTAGCAAGCATCATGTGGCGAGGAAAGATCTAGGCATATATATCTAGTTGGATATGAGTAGGCATGAGTTATTATTGTTGACATCACCCTTGAGGTGAATATGTTGGGAGGCGAAACTATAAGCCCCTATCTTTCTATGTGTCCGGTTGAAACTTTTTGCTCGTGGGTATGCTGTGAGAGTTAGCAATCATAGAAGATTAGATGATGGTTGAGTATGTGGACTTGCCTAAAGGCTCCGATACGTGACCCTTCCTGAAAATATGATGAATTGTAGTTGCAAAGTTGACTGAGAACATAGTTTGTTGGTTTTCAATAAGGTTTAGGCTTTATACTTCAATGTTGTGATGAATTGTTACTTGTTCATGACAATTTATATGATAAAAGTTGTTTGATAAAGTTTATGTTAAAAGTTCCTTGCTGTTATAATAATATGCATGATGCTTCTATGTCCGTATTTTGTTTTTATCGACACCTCTCTCTAAGCATGTGGACATGTTTCTTGATTTCGGTTTTCGCTTGAGGACAAGCAAGGTCTAAGCTTGTGGGAGTTGATACGTCCATTTTGCATCATGTTTTCCTACTATTATTTATAATGTTTTTATGCATAATAATGCTTTTGGGAGTAATTCTAATGCCTTTTCTCTCATAATATGCAAGGTTTACACAAAGTGGGAGAATACCGGCAGCTGGAATTCTGGACCTGGAAAAGCTACGTCAGAGTTACCTATTCTGCACATCTCCAAATGAGCTGAAAATTTATGGAGAATTGTTTTGGAATATATGAAGAATATTGGAGCAAATAACTACCAGCGAGGCCCACCAGGTGGGCACAACCCAGCTGGGCGCGCCCTGGTGGGTTGTGCCCTCCTCGGCCCACCTCCGGTGCCCATCTTCTGGTATATAAGTCATTTTGACCTAGAAAAAAAATGAGACAACTTTCGGGACGAAGTGCCGCCGTCTCGAGGCGGAACTTGGGCAGGAGCACTTTTGCCCTCCGGTGAAGCGATTCCGCCGGGGGAACTTCGCTCCGGAGGGGGAAATCATCGTCGTCGTCATCACCAACAACTCTCCCATCTTTGGGAGGGCCATCTCCATCAACATCTTCAACAACACCATCTCCTCTCAAACCCTAGTTCATCTCTTGTGTTCAATCTTTGTACCGGAACCGTAGATTGGTGCTTGTGGATGACTAGTAGTGTTGATTACATCTTGTAGTTGATTACTATATGGTTTATTTGGTGGAAGATTATATGTTCAGATCCATTATGCTATTTAATACCCATCTGGTCTTGAGCATGATTATTATTTGTGAGTAGTTACTTATGTTCTTGAGGTCACGGGAGAAGTCATGTTGCAAGTAATCATGTGAACTTGATATGTGTTCGATATTTTGATGATATGTATGTTGTGATTCCCTTATGGTGTCATGTGAACGTCGACTACATGGCACTTCACAATATTTGGGCCTAAGGGAATGCATTGTGGAGTAGTTATTAGATGATGGGTTGCTAGAGTGACAGAAGCTTAAACCCTAGTTTATGCGCTATTTCGTAAGGGACTGATTTGGATCCAAAAGTTTAATGCTATGGTTAGATTTTATCTTAATACTTTTCTCGTAGTTGCAGATGCTTACGAGGGGGTTAATCATAAGTAGGAGGTTTGTTCAAGTAATAATAGCACCTAAGCACCGGTCCACCCACATATCAAATTATCAAAGTAGCAAACACAAATCGTAGTTGCGGATTCTTGTAGACACGTGTTGGGCCTCCAAGCGAAGAGTTTTGTAGGACAGTAGCATTTTTCCCTCATGTGGATGACCTAAGGTTTAGCAACCTGTGGGAGGCGTAGGATGAAGATAGTCTCTCTCAAGCAACCCTACAACCAAATAATAAAAAGTCTCTTGTGTCCCCAACACACCAAATACAATGGAAATTTGTATAGGTGCACTAGTTCGGCGAAGAGATGGTGATATAAGTGTAGTAATGACTGTAGATATTGATTTTTGTAGTAGGAACAATAAAAAACAGCAAGGTAGCAAGTAACAAAAGTGAGCACAAACGGTATTGCAATGCTTGAATAGGAGGCCTAGGGTCCATACTTTCGCTAGCGCAATCTCTCAACAGTGCTAATATAATTGGATCATATAACCACCCCTCAAAATGCGATGAAGAATCACTCCAAAGTTCCTATCTAGCGGAGAACATAAGAAGAAATTATTTGTAGGGTACGAAACCACCTCGAAGCTATTCTTTCCGATCAATCTACCCAAGAGTTCGTACTAAAATAACACCAAATAATTTCAGATTCATAATACTCAATCCAACACAAAGAACCTCAAAGAGCGCCCCAAGATTTCTACCGGAGAAACAAAGACAAGAACATGCATCAACCCCTATGCGTAGATTACCCCAATGTCACCTCGGGAATCTGTGAGTTGAGTGCCAAATCATATATCAAGTGAATCAATACGATACCCCATTGTCACCACGAGTATTCATATGCAAGACATATATCAAGTGCTCTCAAATCCATAAAAGTATTCAATCCGATAAAACGAAATCTCAAAGGGAAAACTCAATTCACAACAAGATGGAGAGGGGAAAACACCATATGATCCGACTATATTAACAAAGCCCGCGATACATCAAGATCGTGACATCTCAAGAACACGAGAGAGAGAGATTGAAAACATAGCTACTGGTACAAACCCTCAGCCCCGAGGGTGGACTACTCCCTCCTCATCGTGGTGGCTGCCGGGATGATGAAGATGGCCACCGGAGATGATTCCCCCCTCCGGCAGGGTGCCGGAACGGGGTCTAGATTGGTTTTCGGTGGCTACAGAGCCTTGCGGCGGCGGAACTTCTGATCTAGGTTAACCTCGAGGGTTTTCGGAATATTTGTGAATTTATAGGGTAAAGAGGGGGTGCGGGAGGCCACCGAGGTGGGCACAACCCACCTGAGCACGCCTGGGCCCCCAGGCGCGCCCTGGTGGGTTGTGCCCCCCTCGGGGCACCCCCAAGTGCTTCTTTGGCCCACTGGTGGTCTTCTGGTCCATAAAAAATCCACAAAAAGTTTCGCGGTGTTTGGACTCCGTTTGATATTGATTTCCTACGATGTAAAAAATAAACAAAAAACAGCAACTGGCACTGGGCACTGGGTCAATAGGTTAGTCCCAAAAAATGATATAAAGTTGCTATAAAATGATTGTAAAACATCCAAGAATGATAATATATCAGCATGAATACTTCATAAATTATAGATACATTGGAGACGTATTGTAACACCCCTATGTAACCTAGCACTGTGACACTCTGCTAATAATGCCAAGTCACCTTCATTTGCAGTGTTTAGATACATTGGTTAAAGATTCAAACCAAATTTCTCTCTGAAAATCATTTCAAATTCAAAGTGCAAAATAAAGTTGTTCAAAAGTTGCTGCAAAAATGTTCATTCAATAGCACATAATTCAAAAGCAATTATAAAAATAACATCAACATTTATTGAATTCCAAACCTGGCCCTAGCAATCAAAACAGTACCCAAAACAGCCCTATTAAATCCAATTTCATTTTTGAAAATACCAAATGGATTCAAAAACTCTCCAAACTTTTTGAGGCAGTGCCAGCCATTGCCTAGTAATTGATTTGGCAAGTCACATATTTTACAAAAGTCAAATGGACTTAAAATAAAATGTAACAGAATAGAATAAAAGAAAAACAGAAGAAAGAAATAAAAGAAAAGAAAAAAAGGGCCACTGTGCACTGGCCCAAGTGCACAGTGCCTGGAGTCCAACCCACCTGGCCCATCTCCCTCTCTCTCCTTCGTCGTGTCGCCACTGCCGTGGCTGCGCGCACGCGCGCTAGTTGGACAGCGACACGGCGGCAGCCACCGACGCCGCAGGGAGATAAGGATGGCCCGTTCCTCCCCCCTGGCCTCCTCCTCATCATTCTCCCCCTCTCTCTAGCTCGCTCCTCGCCTCTCCCCCTCGTTCCCCATCGACGCCCGACGTGGTCGCCGCCGTGCCTCGCCCATCCTCGCGGCCGCCGAGTTCCTCCAGCCACGCCAAGCTGTCCATGCGCGCCGTCTCCGTCGACCGCGTCTCCCCGCCAAGCCACGCGACGCTGGATGCCTCCAGGAGCTGCCCCGACTTCTTCTTCTTTCGTGGATCCCCGTCGCTCCGCCGCCTCGATCCCGGTCTGCCTCTGCACTTCTAAGCAGTCAAGGGCCACTGTGCGCTGCTCCGTAAGCCTCGTACCTCTCTCTTTTGCCTAGCTGCTCGCTGCCGTGCCATAGATGGTTCCCCGCGTCACTGCCACCGCACCCGTGCTCCGCCGTCCGCCATGACCGGTGAGCCTCACGCTCTCGTGCTTTTCTCTGTGCGCTAGCGTTACCGTCGTGCTCAGGGAGGTCCTCTGGTACTCTCCGTAGGTTTAGTTTACGCGCTAGGGTGCTGTATCGACGAATTCGTCGAGGCCCGATTCCGGCCGCCGCCTGAGCTCGCCGTAGCCATTGTTTCCGAGCTCTCCTGCACGGGCCGACGCCATAGTTCGATGCGCGGCTTCACCAGCTCTCGATAGAACCCAACCGCGTTGTTTTTGGATCACCGTAGCGTAATTCCGAGCCTCTCCAGCGAACTCGCCGCCGCGGAAGAAGTCGCCGGTGCAACTCCGGCGCCGTGCTGACCTGGCTGGGCATGGGCCCCGCCCCTAGGTCGCTGACCAGTGGGTCCGCAGGCCCCAGTTGACTGGTTTGACCCAGTCAATTGCTGACTGGGCTGCTCAGTGAGGCTGACATGTGGGCCCCTTTCGGTTAATTAGTCTAATAAACAAATTAATAAATAAAAGTAATTAGTTAGCCTAATCACTCACTGACAAATGGGGCCCACACCCCTAATTAGCTCAGTTAGTTTAATCTAATCCACTGTTAACTCCATAGAGCCTGACATGTGGGCCCCACTGGACCCACATGTCAGGTTTGACTCTGGTCAGCTCTGTTGACTACTGACGTCACTCCTACGCAATGCTGACGTCATATATCCTTTTCTGTTAATAAAGATAATTTCAGAAAATAGTTTAAACTTTGAAAATTCATAATAAATAAACCGTAATTCAGATCGAAAAACTTTGTACATGAAAGTTGCTCAGAACGACGAGACGAATCTGATCGTGTTGTCTGTTTCTATGTCGGAACCCTCTACGTAGGTGAACCCGTAACTTTTAGCCCGATTCCGGTAGATGAATAGTGCATATACACCGGATAATAAATCCAACTTAAATCCTAAAATAACTAAAATGACTTAGACAAATCTCTAGGCAACCCTGCACTGCATCCTAAGCATGGCATGCCCTGTATTGCTTTGTTTGCTATGTATTTATATGTTTCTTCCCCCTCTTCTCTCTTGGTAGACCCCGACGTCGACGTAGCTCCCAAGACCGACGCAGCTCAGGAGCCCGACGACACAGTTGACGACCTTGCCTTTGCCGCCGAGCAAACAGGCAAGCACCCCCCTTTTTGAGCATTCCGATATCGCCCACTCTCTTCTCTCTTATGCTTGCATTAGAAGTTACTGCTGCTACTGTTATCCTATTTCTGCTGCATAGCCTGTTTATTGTAACCTGCTATTGTTACCTACCTGCTTATCCTAAACTGTTTAGTATAGGTTGGGTAGAGACCCATCAGAGACCCCACTTTATCCCCACTGCCCCACTGGATTATCAGAAGACCCGATCAACGGGATCGAAGACCAGGCCCCGGCACCGCACATCACTTCCCCTTAGTTGCTCGACACTACTGGGTTACTATCGAGTGCCGAGGGTGATACCTCGTCAGCACTTTCGATGATAACCTTGTAGGTTAGTTATTCGGTCGTGGTCAGGGAGGGTGATTCCTCCTACACCACCCCCGATAATGACACCATCGCGCAACTCCTCAAGAGTGGACCTTGAGGGTGATTCCTCCTTCGTTCACCTTGATGTTTACGTCAGGTGGGAATCCAATGAGGGTGATGCCTCGGATTCCTTCTTGATATGGTAGCCACACGTATGCCTTTACATTACTGTTGATACTGTTTAATCTGGATAAAGACGGGTCGGCCCTGAGGGGTACCCGCACGAGATTATGATGAGAGTGATATGGAGTCGGGTGGACCTGGACGGTGCGCAAGTAATGAGTACAAGGCGTGGCCGGGCATTCCTAGCCCTTGCCGCAATTCCTCGAGATGGGGCAACGAGGTCACATCTTTCGTGAGTCTCTGCTCGTTACCGCACTACTAACACACTAACGGTTTGGATATTTGATCCGAGGGGCCTCTGGCCTGATAGCACTAACCATCATGTGGGCATAGTATGGGTGTTCTGCGTCGTATACTTCAGTCGAAGCTTAATAGACGTCAGCGACTGAGCGGCGCGCGCCGAATTGGACTGGTTAAGCCCGCGCTTGTATTAAGGGGGCTAGGTCTGCTTTTGGCCGCCTGACGCAACGTGTAGGAGTTCCCGGGGCGATGGCCCAAGACCCCTGGGGGCATAGGTTAGTACGGCCTGCTGTCCTCTCTGTTAAGTTTTTGGTCGGGTTGCGGCGTATCGTTTGGCCGAGGCCGGGCATGACCCAGAAAAGTGTGTCCGGCCGGAGTTAATCGAGCGTGGTGGGTAAGTTGGTGCACCCCTGCAGGGAAGAAACAATCTATCGATAGTCTGTCCTATGGTAACGGGCACTCGGAGTTGTATCCCGATCAGTACAACTAGAACTGGTGACTTGAGATGATAACTGGATAGTATGGCTCTGGGAATGCTTTCTCGCAGGGAGTCGAGAAAGGATCTCTGGGCGAGGTTGATGACACTACTACTACTTTACATTATGTTAATCTGCACTCTTCTAATGCTGCAAGACCGATGAAGATGCTTGAAGATGCTAGTCTTCGATAGGACTAGGCTCTCCCCTCTATTCTGGCATTTCTGCAGCCCAGTCCACATATACAGCCCTCCTTTGAAAATGTTGCATATGTAGTGTAGATCCTTGCTTGCTGAGTACTTCGGATGAGTACTCATGTTTGCTTTACTTTCTTTTTCTCCCCTTATCCATTTGTCGCAACCAGACGATGGAGCCCCGGAGCCAGCTGCCCCCGCCGACGGCTACTACTACTACTACCCTCCCGGTGAGTACTACTACGAGGAGCCGACCGATGACCAGGAGTATGTTCGGAGCGTCCTAGGCAGGAGGCCTATGCCTTTCGATCGTAGTATTTTATTTTGCCCCGCCTTGTTAAAGTTCTATCTATTTCTCTATAATATCTGTACCCAGATATCTTATGCTTCCGCTGACACTTGTATGCCATCGAGCTATGTATTCGAGCCCTCGAGGCCCTGGCTTGTAATATAAAGCTTGTATGACTTTATTTATGTTTTCGAGTTGTGTTGTGATATCTTCAAGTGAGTCCTTACGCTTGATCGTGTGCATTTGCGTGTATGATTAGTGCACGATTAAGCCGGGGTCGTCACACGTATCACAGACTCCTACTGAACTACCAGTTCTTGCGGTTGAGATATGCGCTCCCACGAACGAGGAGGTGCCGTTGGTCCTTGTTGCCGAGCCTCAGGCTCCAACTTGGGCACGACACATAGTCCATTGCCTCCAAACAGGAGAACTTCCCGAGGGGCAAGAAGAAGTCGAAAGAGTAGCCCGGAGGGCCAGTATGTACCAATTTGTCGATGACACATTGTACCGAAGAAGGCCGAGCGGTGTGAAATTGAAGTGAATTTGCCGGGAAGAGGGGAAGGAACTATTGGCAGAAATACACAAAGGCATGCGCGGCTCTCATATTGGATCAAGAGCCTTGGTTGGAAAAGCTTTCCGGCAAGGTTTCTACTGGCCCACGGCCCTCCAAGATGCGATTGAGCTAGTCACCAGATGTGAAGCCTTCCAGTTCCACTCCAAGAACATCCATCAACCTACTCAAGCTCTCCAGACGATCCCTTTGTGATGGTCATTTTCGGTCTGGGGGCTCGACATCTTGGGCCCCTTCCCCCGTGCTACCGGGGGCTTTGAATTCTTGTACATTGTAATCGTCAAGTTTACAAAGTGGCCGGAAGTGGAGCCTGTGAGGAAGGTGACTGCACAATCAACTATCAAGTTCTTGAAAGGATTAGTATGCCGTTTCGGAGTACCCGCCAGAGTTATCACTGACAACGGCACCCAGTTCACAAGCCGCGCCTTCATGCAATACATTCAAATGCTCGGAAGCAAGGTTTCATTCGCCTCTGTTGCTTCCCAGGAGCAGTGGACAAGCTGAGAGGATGAACGCTCAAGTGTTGCGTGGGCTCAAGACAAGGACTTTTGATAAGCTGCAGAAGTGTGGAAGACACTGGATCGACGAGCTACCGGTGGTTCTTTGGTCCCTCCGTACGACACCAAATCGAGCTACCGGCCAGACTCCCTTCTCCCTAGTCTATGGGGCAGAAGCAGTGATCCCCACAGAACTCATATACGGGTCACCTCGAGTATTTGCCTATGATGAAGTAGAGCAAGAGTAGCACCGGCATGACGATGCCGTGCTCCTTGAGGAGAACCATCTTTGGGCTGCTGTGCGTGCTGCATGCTACCAGCAAGCCCTGCGCCGCTATCACAGCCGCAGGGTTCACGCGCGGAGCCTTGAGGAAGGCGACCTTTCCTTAGGCGTGTTCAATCCGCCAAGGGTACGAACAAGTTGACGCCGAAGTGGGAAGGCCCTTACCGGGTGGTTCGAGTCACCAGACCTGGGGTAGTCCATCTAGAGACCGAAGATGTCATTCAAATGTAAAAATTATGGGATATTGAGCATCTTTGTAAGTTCTAGCCGTAAGGCGCGACTATCGGGCCCTGCCACGGCAGCCACCCTTTTGTACAAGCCTTGCCGATGTGCATGTAACCCTTTGTACAAAGCCAGGCGTAGACCCTGAGCACAGACAATAAAATGAAGCGCTAGCGCCCAAAAAACTTGCATGCATGATTAGATTAGCATACATTTGCCATGATCATGTAGATAAGATCATATGTTGCTATGTTTTCCTCTGCACTAACTGCAGGGTTCTTGATGTGGGCTCGATCCCAAAGAGAAGAGATGGAAACAAGCCTACATATCGATCTCCAACAAGCCAAACAGATAAGTTTCTTTCTGTCCATGAACATATCTCTGTAAGAAGAAAACTTGTTCATAGAAAAACCATGTCACCTTCAAAGCATTTGTGCTCCCATCCCTCGATTCGAACGTTATTTCGATCAGGATGGTTGTAGTGGCATTTGACGGAGAAGGTTCGACAAGGGGCTAGTTCCCTTCCATAATTTTGAGCCCGGCAGGCCAAGCCCTGCGGCAATAAACAGAAGGCACCGACAAGATAGCTTGCCGGAGAAAACTTGTTTACTTAAAAGTAGAGGCACTCCTCCTCTGCATGGATGTAGTACATGCACAAGTACTCGGCGAGCCCGTCTTTTTCATTAATATGCGTATAAACAAGTACATACCTTACATGTACAAACATGGATAGAAGAAATTACATATTTCAGACTAAAATTTGGTAAATGCCTACATATTTTAGATTGAAAAAAGATAAGTGCCCCATAATCCCTTTGTTGTCCCTCTCCTCCTAGGAACTACAAGAGGAGACAAAGGGGGCAAAAGGAGTGCCTAGGCAGAAGCCCAGCCTGACCTCATCTGGGCTCGCGGGACGCAACCTGACACGATTGGGAGTGCGCAGGTGAAGGCGAGGGATAGAGAGAGCTGCTAGGCGATGCCCTGGTCACCGCCACCAGGGCCAGCAGGGCGCGGCAGCTCGGACACCGACAAGGAAGACGAAGCCGGAGTCCACGAGGAAGCCTGCCGGGGTCCAGCTGGAAGACTGCTGGAGGAGGCAGGGCCACCTTCCACACCCAACACCCCGGCAAATCGCCTTGCCGGGGAGGGGGTGCAGGTGCAGATGATGGTGCTGCCGGCTGACGGTGACGGTGCAGCTGGTGTTCAGCCGGAGTCAGAGCCATCGTCCTCCCCACCAGTGTCGTCGTCGTTGCTGTCACTGTCCTCCTCGTCTCTATCGCTCGAGGAGGAGCTTTCATCGTCGGTCGAGCTCTCCGCGCAGCACCCTAAGCGAGCACCCGAACACCCGAAGACCTTGATGGAGAGCAGGGTGGCATCCATTAACTTCAAGTGAAGGACTGCCCTGCCGCCAAGCTGTGGGCACGGGCGAAGGTTTTCCAGCCGCACCGTAGAAGCATGACATGAGGCGCACGGAACTCTACGTTCGACCGCATGCTGCCATTACAGCAGCCCCTCATGTGTAGCCTCAACCCCGGAGGCTGTTCGACCTCCATCACCCTTGCGAATGGAGTGAGAAGCCGAAGATGGCTGCGCGGAGGCCCGTGCAGCTTAACGATGAATTCTAGCGGCTGGTCCCCGACGTGGCCTTCGTTCTGGTCCGGAGCAGCTGGAGGAGGGGCGATCAAAGCACCGCCCCGTCCTCCTCGACCCTGAGTGCCTCGACAACCGTGCCCACATCCACTACCACCACCTCTTACAGCAGGCTCCGCCCCTATGTCTTCAACAAGAAGAGGGAGGCGCTGTCGAGCAGAAGCCCTCGTCGCCACCACTGGAACTCCACCGCGCCCTCTCCCCCTTGCCATGGTGGAGAGAAAATGCCAGAGGGAAGAAGGAGGAGAAGTGTGTGAGTAAGCGCCTCGCCCATGTCCCCTTTTTATAGGCGAACGTGGCCGGGGGCTAGCTCCTCGCCCAGGGGGCAACCGCCCCGCTCCGCCAATCAGGCACCTCTGCGTCACCAACGGTGCATGGAATCAAGACCGCCCTCCTTCACCTATCCACGGCGCCTGGCTTTCTGCCAGGGCACTCATTCCCGCGCCCTCCACGTCCGCCACCAACCCCGCACAATGCATGCGGCATACGTGGCGAAAACAGCAGGAGCGGAAGCACGAGTGGAATGTCAGTTACCATCCCGTGAACGTAGGACGTGGACAGCCCATAGATCGCGGCATAAATTCCCCCATGTCGTCTTGCACAATGCATGGGAAAATCGGAAACTGACTCAAGCACAGGTTAATGAAGAAGCAAGGAAAATATCAAGGAAGAGGAGACTATCATCACAAGTACCCGGCCTGTGTACCTGATAGGACCTACCCCAACGATGCTCGACAAAACATTTGGGCCAGGCCCGGGGGCTCCTGTCGGTGCAATAAACCTTCACGTATGTTGCCCGTACTGTACACAGGCACGATGGCAAGGAAGCGAACAGCACCAAGCATCCAAGACAAAACCAAGCAAGATAAAAAGCTCTTTGAGGGGTCAAAGGGCGGATCAAGAAGACCAAGTCAAGCCAAAGCAATGTGATATCACTAAGGGAAAGCCTCCCTTGCTAGGCAGGCCAGCCTGGTCAGGTCGAGGCCGCCCCGAGGACGAATCCAACGTTCCCCTGGCAGGCTTGTCGGGGCCGCTGACGGCGAACCTCCCTGCCAAGACTCCACCGCTCCACCGCATCACAACACAAGCCATCCATCGGTGCGGTGTCGAGCCCCCAAATGATTAAGTGGCTGTCATTTGGCACGTGGCAGCCATTTGGAAGAAGGATTGCCTCTATATGACACCCGTCCAGAAGTGTGTCAAGCAGACAGGCAGAAGATGCCACAGCGGCACGGCAGGCTTGCCGGGCTGCATTCTCAGCGTGACACCTAGTAGTGCATTTAATGCGCTTTATCCTAACTGCCAGAGTTAGGTATGATAGCACTGTTGGCTATCTAATCACTAGATAATGACTGTTTTGCCATTGTGGTAACCCATTAGCCTATAAAAGGAGGGTCGTGGCAACCTTAGAGAGGATTCAGACCCTTGTGTACTCGTACGCGCATAGCTGATCTCCCCGAGGCAACCGTTGCCGGGCTTGAGCGCCGTGTGTTCTTCACGGTCCCTCCATCAATCCACCAAAAGCAGGAGTAGGGTTTTAAGCTTCACAACGGCCTGAACCTGGGCAAAAACCACCAGCGTCACCACTGCCGTGCTGTTCCATGGCCTCTGCTCTTTGTGCAATGTGATCCTCCCCCTTGCCGAACCATAAGGGGCTGATGGCCCCATAGGTGATCGTGTTCCACCGCGACACGTCTCCAACATATCTATAATTTTTTATTGTTCCACGCTATTATATTATCCATCTTGTATGTTTTATATGCATTATTATGCTATTTTATATCATTTTTTGGGACTAACCTATTAACCTAGTGCCAAGTCCCTATTTTTTTCCTTGTTTTTGTCTTTACAGAAAATCAATACCAAACGGAACGAAACTTTTTGACTATTTTTCTTGGACCACAATATTCCCTAGAAGCTTTGAGAGGAGGCGAGAAGAGCCACGAGGTGGCCACAAGCTCATAGGGCGCGCCCCGGGGGGTGCCCCCAGGCTTGTGGGCCCCCTGTGGCACTTCCAACACTAATCTTTCTTCTACAAATACCCAATATTCCCAATACACCAGAGGGCACACCAAAAATACTTTTCCGCCGCTGCAAGCTTCTGTTCTCACGAGATCCCATCTTGGGGCCTTTTCCAGTACTCCGCCGAAGGGGGATTCGATCACGGAGGGCTTCTACATCAACCTTGTTGCCCTTCCGATGATGTGTGAGTAGTTTACCATAGACCTACGGGTCCATAGCTAGTAGCTAGATGGCTTCTTCTCTCTCTTTGATCTTCAATACAATGTTCTCCTTGATGTTCTTGGAGATCTATTCGATGTAATCTTCTTTTGTGGTGTGTTTGTTGAGATCCGACAAATTGTGGGTTTATGATCAGATTATCTATGAATATTATTTGAGTCTTCTCTGAACTCTTTTATGCATGATTTAAATAGCTTTGTATTTCTCTCCGATCTATTGATTTGGTTTGGCCAACTAGATTGATTTTTCTTGCAATGGGAGAGGTGCTTTGTAATAGGTTAAATCTTGTGGTGCTTATTCCCAGTGACAGAAGGGGACATGACACGTATTTGTATTGTTGCCATTAAGGATAAAAAGATGGGGTTTGTTCATATTGCTTGGATCTATCCCTCAAAATCCTGTCATCTTGCTTAAGGCGTTACTCCGTTCTTGTTAACTTAATACACTAGATGCATGCTGGATAGCGTTGATGTGTGGAGTAATAGTAGTAGATTCATGCTGGAGTCGGTCTACTTGTCACGGACGTGATGCCTATATACATGATCATTGCCTTAGATATCGTCATAATTATTCTCTTTTCTATCAATTGCTCAACAGTAATTTGTTTACCCATCATATGTTTTCTTTCAAGAGAGAAGCCTCTAGTGAAAACTATGGCCCCCAGGTCTATCTTTTATCATATTATTTTCAGATCTATAAAATCAAAAACACAAAAATACCTTGCTGTAATTTATTTATGTTTTACTTTATTTTACTTGTCTTTTATATCCATCACTATCAGATCTCATCCTTGCAAGTAACCGTGAAGGGATTGAAAACCCCTTTATCGTGTTGGGTGCAAGTATTTGTTTTTTTGTGTAGGTGCTATCATTGGAGACTTGTGTGTTCCTCCTACTGGATTGATACCTTGGTTCTTAACTGAAGGAAATACTTATCTCTACTTTGCTGCATCACCCTTTCCTCTTCAAGGGAAAAATCAACACAAGCTCAAGAAGTAGTAGTGCTCGTAGTAGCGCCTGGGTATTTGATACTGGTTCGGTTGCTAATATTTGTAACTCAAAATAGGAGCTGCGGAATAAATGGAGACTAGCTAAGGCGGTGATGATGCATGTCGGAAATGGTTCCAAGGTTGATGTGATCGCTGTCGGCATGCTCCCTCTACGTCTACCTTCGGGATTAGTATTAAACCTAAATGAATGTTATTTGGTGCCTGCGTTAAGCATGAACAATATACCCGGATCTTGTTTATTGTGAGACGATTATTCATTTAAGTCAGAGAATAATGGTTGTTCTGTTTACATGAATAATATCTTTTATGATCATGCACCCCTTGTGAATGGTTTATTCTTGTTGAATCTCGATCGTAGTGATACACATATTCATAATATTGATGCCAAAAGATGCAAAGTTAATGATGATAGTTCCACATACTTGTGGCACTTCCACTTAGGTCATATTGATGTAAAGCACATGAAGAAACTCCATGCTGATGGACTTTTGGAATCACTTGAATATGAATCATTTGAGACATGCGAACCATGCCTCATGGGCAAGATGACTAAAACCCCGTTTTCCGGAACAATGGAGTGGGCTAGTGACTTATTGAAACACGCGGTGGATATCATTATTTTATTATCTTCACAGATGATTTGAGTATATATGGGTATATTTACTTAATGAAACACAAGTCTGAAACATTTGAAAAGTTCAAGGAATTTCAAAGTGAAGTGGAGAATCATCGTAACAAGAAAATAAAGTTTCTACGATCTGATCGTGGAGGTGAATATTTTAGTTACGAGTTTGGCGCTCATTTAAGACAGTGTGGAATTGTTTCACAACTCACGCCGCCTGGAACACCACAGCGTAATGGTGTGTCCGAACGTCGTAACCGTACCTTATTGCATATGGTGCATTCTATGATGTCTCTTACAGATTTGCCACTATAATAGTGGGGTTATGCATTAGAGACAGCCACATTCACTTTAAATAGGGCACCTTCTAAATCCGTTGAGACAACACCGTATGAATTATGGTTTGGCAAGAAACCTAAGATATCGTTTCTTAAAGTTTGGGCATGCGATGTTTATGTCAAAAGGCTTCAGCCTGGTAAACTCGAACCCAAAGTGGAGAAGTGCGTATTCATAGGATACCCTAAAGAGACCATTGGATATACCTTCTACCACAGATCCGAGGGCAAGATCTTTGTTGCCAAGAATGGGTCCTTTCTAGAGAAGGAGTTTCTCTTGAAAGAAGTTAGTGGGAGGAAAGTAGAACTTGATGAGGTAATTGTACCTTCTCTCGAACTTGAGAGTAGCACATCACAGAAAGCAGTTCCCGTGATGCCTACACCAACCGGAGAGGAAGCTAATGATAATGATCATGAAACTTTGGATCCAGTTACTACTGAACTTCGTAGGTCGACCAAGACACGTTCCGCACCAGAGTGGTACAGAAATCCCGTCCTGGAAGTCATGTTGTTAGATAATGGCAAACCTACGAACTATGAAGAAGCAATGATGAGCCTAGATTCCGACAAATGGCTTGAAGCCATGAAATCTGAGATAGGATCCATGTATGAGAAGCAAGTGTGGACTTTGGTAGACTTACCCGGTGACCGGCAGACCATCAAGAACAAGTGGATCTGTAAGAAGATGGACACGGATGGTAATGTTACCATCTATAAAGCTCGACTTGTCGCAAAAGTTTTTCGACAAATTCAAGGAGTTGACTACGACGAGACTTTCTCACCCGTAGCGATGCTTAAGTCTGTTATAATTATTTTAGCAATTGCCGCATACTGTGATTATGAAATCTGGCAGATGAACGTCAAAACAGCGTTCCTTAATGGTTTCCTTAAGGAAGAGTTGTATATGATGCAACCGGAAGGTTTTGTCGATCCTAAAGATGCTAACAAAGTATGCAAGCTCCAGCGATCCATCTATGGACTGGTACAAGCATCTCGGAGTTGGAATATACACTTTGATGAGGTGATCAAAGCTTTTGGGTTTATACGAAGTTTATGAAGAAACTTGTATTTACAAGAAAGTGAGTGGGAGCTCTATAGCATTTCTGATAGTATATGTGGATGACATATTGTTGATTGGAAATGATGTAGAATTTTTGGAAAGCATAAAGGGTTGTTTGAAAGGAGTTTTTCAAAGGAAGACCTGGGTAAAGCTACTAATTACATATTGGGTATGAAGATCTATAGAGATAGATCAAGGCACCTGATAAGACTTTCACAGAGCACATACCTTGACAAGTTTTTGAAGGAGTTCAAAATGGATCAGTCAAAGAAGGAGTTCTTTCCTGTATTGTAGGGTGTGAAGTTGAGTAAGACTCAAAACTCGACCACAGTAGAAGAAAGAGAAAGGATGAAAGTCATCCCCTATGCCTCGGCCATAGATTCTATAATATATGTCATGCTGTGTACCAGACCTGATGTGTGCCTTGCCATAAGTCTGGCAGGGAGGTACCAAAGTGATCCAGGAGTAGATCATTGGACAGCGGTCAAGAATATCCTTAGGTGTTGGGGAACGTAGTAGTAAATCAAATTTTTTCCTACGCATCACCAAGATCAATCTATGGAGAGACTAGCAACGAGAGAGAGAGAGAGGAGTGCATCTTCATACCCTTGAAGATCGCGATGCGGAAGCGTTGCAAGAACGCGGTTGGAGGAGTCGTACACGCAGCGATTCAGATCGCGGTCGATTCCGATCTAAGCACCGAACAATGGTGCCTCCGTGTTCAACACATGTGCAGCCCGGTGATGTCTCCCACGCCTTGATCCAGCAAGGAGGAGGGAGAGGTTGAGGAAGACGGCTCCAGCAGCATGACGGCGTGGTGGTGGAACCTGCAGTTCTCCGGCAGGGCTTCGCCAAAGCTCAAACGGAGGAGGAGGAGGTGTTGGAGAGGGGCGAGGGCTGCGCCAGGGATCAGGTGCTGCTGCCCTCCCACCCCCCCCCTCTATTTATAGGGAGAAGGGGAGAGGGGGCCAGCCCCCTTAGATCCCATCTAAGGGGAGGGGCGGCGGCCAGGGGGGAAACTTACCCCCCAAGCCAGGTGGGAGGCGCCCCCACCCCCTAGGGTTTCCAACCCTAGGCGCCTTGGGCCCCTTGGGGGGGCGCACCAGCCCACCAGGGGCTGGTTCCCTCCCTTGCTCAGCCCACTTGGCCCACCGGGGCAGGTGGCCCCCCCGGTGGACCCCCAGACACCTTCCGGTGGTCCCGGTACAATACCGATAACCCCCGAAACCATTCCAGTGACTGAAACTGGACTTCCCATATATAATTCTTCACCTCCGGACCATTCCGGAACTCCTCATGACGTTCGGGATCTCATCCAGGACTCCGAACAACATTCGGTAACCACATACTATTTCCCATAACAACCCTAGCGTCACCGAACCTTAAGTGTGTAGACCCTACGGGTTCGGGAACCATGCAGACATGACTGAGACATCTCTCCGGCCAATAACCAACAGTGGGATCTGGATACCCATGTTGGCTCCCACATGTTCCACGATGATCTCATCGGATGAACCACGATGTCGAGGATTCAATCAATCCCGTATACAATTCCCTTTGTCTACCGGTATGATACTTGCCCGAGATTCGATCGTCGGTATCCCTATACCTTGTTCAATCTCGTTACCGGCAAGTCTCTTTACTCGTTCCGTAACACATGATCCCGTGGCTAACTCTTTAGTCACATTGAGCTCATTATGATGATGCATTACCGAGTGGGCCCAGAGATACCTCTCCGTCATACGGAGTGACAAATCCCAGTCTCGATTCGTGCCAACCCAACAGACACTTTCGGAGATGCCTGTAGTGCACCTTTATGGTCACCCAGTGACGTTGTGACGTTTGATACACCCAAAGCATTCCTACGGTATCCGGGAGTTGCACAATCTCATGGTCTAAGGAAATGATACTTGACATTTGAAAAGCTTTAGCAGACGAACTACACGATCTAGTGCTATGCTTAGGATTGGGTCTAGTCCATCACATCATTCTCCTAATGATATGATCCCGTTATCAACGACATCCAATGTCCATGGTCAGGAAACCGTAACCATCTGTTGATCAACGAGCTAGTCAACTAGAGGCTCACTAGGGACATGTTGTGGTCTATGTATTCACACATGTATTACGATTTCCGGATAACACAATTATAGCATGAACAATAGACAATTATCATGAACAAGGAAATATAATAATAACCACTTTATTATTGCCTCTAGGGCATATTTCCAACAGTCTCCCACTTGCACTAGAGTCAATAATCTAGTTACATTGTGATGAATCGAACACCCATAGAGTTCTGGTGCTGATCATGTTTTGCTCGTGGAAGAGGTTTAGTCAACGGATCTGCGACATTCAGATCCGTATGCACTTTACAAATATCTATGTCTCCATCTTGAACATGTTCACGAATGGAGTTGAAGCGACGCTTGATATGCCTGGTCTTCTTGTGAAATCTGGGCTCCTTGGCAAGGGCAGTAGCTCCAGTGTTGTCACAGAAGAGAGTCATTGGGCCCGACGCATTGGGAATAACTCCTAGGTCGGTGATGAACTCCTTCATCCAGACTGCTTCCTGTGCTGCCTCCGAGGCTGCTATGTACTCCGCTTCACATGTAGATCCCGCCACGACGCTTTGCTTGCAACTACACCAGCTGACTGCCCCACCATTCAAAATATACACGTATCCGGTTTGTGACTTAGAGTCATCCAGATCTTTGTCGAAGCTAGCATCGACGTAACCCTTTACGACGAGCTCTTCGTCACCTCCATAAACGAGAAACATATCCTTAGTCCTTTTCAGGTACTTCAGGATGTTCTTGACCGCTATCCAGTGTTCCATGCCGGGATTACTTCGGTACCTTCCTACCAAACTTACGGCAAGGTTCACATCAGGTCTGGTACACAGCATGGCATACATAATAGACCCTATGGCTAAGGCATAGGGGATGACACTCATCTTTTCTCTATCTTCTGCCGAGGTCGGGCATTGAGCCGTGCTCAATCTCACACCTTGTAATACAGGCAAGAACCCCTTCTTGGACTGATCCATATTGAACTTCTTCAATATCTTGTCAAGGTATGTGCTTTGCGAAAGACCAATGAGGCGTCTCGATCTATCTCTATAGATCTTGATGCCTAATATGTAAGCAACTTCTCCAAGGTCCTTCATTGAAAAACACTTATTCAAGTAGGCCTTTATGCTTTCCAGGAATTCTATATCATTTACCATTAATAGTATGTCATCCACATATAATATGAGAAATGCTACAGAGCTCCCACTCACTTTCTTGTAAACACAGGCTTCTCCATAAGTCTGTGTAAACCCAAACGCTTTGATCATCTCATCAAAGCGAATGTTCCAACTCTGAGATGCTTGCACCAGCCCATAGATTGAGCGCTGGAGCTTGCATACCTTGTCAGCATTATTAGGATCGACAAAACCTTCCGGCTGCATCATATACAACTCTTCCTTAAGGAAACCATTAAGGAATGCCGTTTTAACGTCCATTTGCCATATCTCATAATCATAGTATGCAGCAATTGCTAACATGATTCTAACGGACTTCAGCTTCGCTACGGGTGAGAAGGTCTCATCGTAGTCAACCCCTTGAACTTGTCGATAACCCTTAGCGACAAGTCGAGCCTTATAGATGGTCACATTACCATCCGCGTCTGTCTTCTTCTTAAAGATCCATTTGTTCTCTATGGCTTGCCGATCATCGGGCAAGTCTGTCAAAGTCCATACTTCGTTTTCATACATGGATCCTATCTCGGATTTCATGGCTTCTAGCCATTTGTTGGAATCCGGGCCCGCCATCGCTTCTTCATAGTTCGAAGGTTCACCGTTGTCTAACAACATGACTTCCAAGACAGGGTTGCCGTACCACTCTGGTGCAGAACGTGTCCTCGTGGACCTACGAAGTTCAGTAGCAACTTGATCCGAAGTTTCATGATCATCATCATTAACTTCCTCTCTAGTCGGTGCAGGCACCATAGAAACATCTTCCTGAGCTGCGCTACTCTCCGGTTCAAGAGGGGGTACCTCATCAAGTTCTACTTTCCTCCCACTTACTTCTTTCGAGAGAAACTCTTTCTCCAGAAAGGATCCATTCTTGGCAACAAAGATCTTGCCTTCGGATCTAAGGTAGAAGGTATACCCAATAGTTTCTTTAGGGTATCCTATGAAGACGCATTTTTCTGATTTGGGTTCGAGCTTTTCAGGTTGAAGTTTCTTGACATAAGCATCGCATCCCCAAACTTTCAGAAATGACAGCTTAGGTTTCTTCCCAAACCATAATTCATACGGTGTCGTCTCAACGGATTTCGACGGATCCCTATTTAAAGTGAATGCGGCAGTCTCTAAAGCATAACCCCAAAATGATAGCGGTAGATCGGTAAGAGACATCATAGATCGCACCATATCCAATAGAGTGCGATTACGACGTTCGGACACACCATTACGCTGAGGTGTTCCAGGCGGCGTGAGTTGTGAAACAATTCCACATTTCCTCAAGTGCATGCCAAACTCGTGACTCAAATATTCCCCTCCATGATCTGATCGTAAGAACTTTATTTTCCTGTCACGTTGATTCTCAACCTCACTCTGAAATTCCTTGAACTTTTCGAAGGTCTCAGACTTGTGTTTCATTAAGTAGACAGACCCATATCTACTTAAGTCATCAGTGAGGGTGAGAACATAACGATAACCACCGCGAGCCTCAACGCTCATTGGACCGCACACATCAGTATGTATGATTTCCAATAAGTTGGTTGCTCGCTCCATTGTTCCGGAGAACGGAGTCTTGGTCATTTTGCCCATGAGGCATGGCTCGCACGTGTCAAATGATTCATAATCAAGAGACTCCAAAAGTCCATCTGCATGGAGTTTCTTCATGCATTTGACACCAATGTGACCAAGGCGGCAGTAACACAAGTATGTGGGACTATCATTATCAACCTTACATCTTTTGGCATTCACACTATGAATATGTGTAACATCACGTTCGAGATTCAATAAAAATAAACCATTGACCAGCGGGGCATGACCATAAAACATATCTCTCATATAAATAGAACAACCATTATTCTCGGATTTAAATGAGTAGCCATCTCGCATCAAACGAGATCCTGATACAATGTTCATGCTCAAAGCTGGTACTAAATAACAATTATTGAGGTTTAAAACTAATCCCGAAGGTAGATGCAGAGGTAGCGTGCCGACGGCGATCACATCGACCTTGGAACCATTCCCGACGCGCATCGTCACCTCGTCCTTCGCCAGTCTGCGCTTATTCCGCAGCTCCTGTTTTGAGTTACAAATATGAGCAACCGCACCGGTATCAAATACCCAGGAGCTACTACGAGCGCTGGTAAGGTACACATCAATAACATGTATATCACATATACCTTTGGTATTGCCGGCCTTCTTATCCGCTAAGTACTTGGGGCAGTTCCGCTTCCAGTGACCGTTTCCCTTGCAATAAAAGCATTCAGTCTCAGGCTTGGGTCCATTCTTTGGCTTCTTCCCGGTAGCTTGCTTACCGGGCACGGCAACTCCCTTGCCGTCCTTCTTGAAGTTCTTTTTACCCTTGCCTTTCTTGAACTTAGTGGTTTTATTCACCATCAACACTTGATGTTCCTTTTTGATCTCCACCTCCGCTGATTTCAGCATTGAATATATCTCAGGAATGGTTTTCTCCATCCCCTGCATATTGAAGTTCATCACAAAGCTCTTGTAGCTAGGTGGAAGCGACTGAAGGATTCTGTCAACGATCGCGTCATCCGGGAGATTAACTCCCAGCTGAGACAAGCGGTTGTGCAACCCAGACATTTTGAGTATATGCTCGCTGACAGAACTATTCTCCTCCATCTTACAACTGTAGAACTTGTCGGATACTTCATATCTCTCGACCCGGGCATGAGCTTGGAAAACCATTTTCAGCTCTTGGAACATCTCATATGCTCCGTGTTGCTCAAAACGCTTTTGGAGCCCCGGTTCTAAGCTGTAAAGCATGCCGCACTGAACCTGGGAGTAATCATCACTACGCGACTGCCAGGCATTCATAACGTCTTGAGTTACCGGGAAAACAGGTGCGTCACCTAGCGGTGCTTCAAGGACATAAGCTTTCTTGGCAGCTATGAGGATGATCCTCAGGTTATGGACCCAGTCCGTATAGTTGCTACCATCGTCTTTCAGCTTGGTTTTCTCTAGGAACGCGTTGAAGTTGAGGGCAACATTAGCGTGGGCCATTTGATCTACAAGACATATTGTAAAGATTTTAGACTAAGTTCATGACAATTAAGTTCATCTAATCAAATTATTCTATGAACTCCCACTCAGATAGACATCCCTCTAGTCATCTAAGTGATACATGATCCGAATCGACTAGGCCGTGTCCGATCATCACGTGAGACGGACTAGTCATCAACGGTGAACATCTCTATGTTGATCGTATCTTCTATACGACTCATGTTCGACCTTTTGGTCTTCCGTGTTCTGAGGCCATGTCTGTACATGCTAGGCTCGTCAAGTCAACCTAAGTGTTTTGCATGTGTAAATCTGGCTTACACCTGTTGTATTCGAACGTTAGAATCTATCACACCCGATCATCACATGGTGCTTCGAAACAACGAACCTTCGCAACGGTGCACAGTTAGGGGGAACACTTTCTTGAAATTTTAGTGAGGGATCATCTTATTTATGCTACCGTCGTTCTAAGCAAATAAGATGTGAAAAAAATGATAAACATCACATGCAATCAAATAGTGACATGATATGGCCAATATCATTTTGCTCCTTTTGATCTCCATCTTCAGGGCACCATGATCATCATCGTCACCGGCATGACACCATGATCTCCATCATCGTGTCTGCATGAAGTTGCCTCACCAACTATTACTTCTACTACTATGGCTAACAATTAGCAATAAAGTAAAGTAATTACATGGCGTTTTTCATTGACACGCAGGTCATACAATAAATTAAGACAACTCCTATGGCTCCTGCCGGTTGTCATACTCATCGACATGCAAGTCGTGATTCCTATTACAAGAACATGATCAATCTCATACATCACATATATCATTCATCACATCCTTTTGGCCATATCACATCACACGGCATATGCTGCAAGAACAAGTTAGACGTCCTCTAATTGTTGTTGCAAAAAAAAATTACGTGGCTGCTATAGGTTTCTAGCAAGAACGTTTCTTACCTACGCCACAACCACAACGTGATATGCCAATTTCTATTTACCCTTCATAAGGACCCTTTTCATCGAATCCGATCCGACTAAAGTGGGAGAGACAGACACCCGCTAGCCACCTTATGCAACTAGTGCATGTCAGTCGGTGGAACCTGTCTCACGTAAGCGTACGTGTAAGGTCGGTCCGTGCTGCTTCATCCCACGATGCCGCCGAATCAAGATAAGACTAGTAACGGCAAGTAAATTGACAAATCATCGCCCACAACTACTTGTGTTCTACTCGTGCAAAGAATCTACGCATAGACCTGGCTCATGATGCCACTGTTGGGGAACGTAGTAGTAAATCAAAAAATTTCCTACGCATCACCAAGATCAATCTATGGAGAGACTAGCAACGAGAGAGAGAGGAGTGCATCTTCATACCCTTGAAGATCGCGATGCGGAAGCGTTGCAAGAACGCGGTTGGAGGAGTCGTACACGCAGCGATTCAGATCGCGGTCGATTCCGATCTAAGCACCGAACAACGGTACCCCCGTGTTCAACACACGTGCAGCCCGGTGACGTCTCCCACACCTTGATCCAGCAAGGAGGAGGGAGAGGTTGAGGAAGACGGCTCCAGCAGCACGACGGCGTGGTGGTGGAACTTGCAGTTCTCCGGCAGGGCTTCGCCAAGCTCAAACGGAGGAGGAGGAGGTGTTGGAGAGGGGGGAGGGCTGCGCCAGGGATTAGGTGCTGCTGCCCTCCCACCCCTCCTCTATTTATAGGGAGAAGGGGAGAGGGGGCCGGCCCCCTTAGATCCCATCTAAGGGGAGGGGCGGCAGCCAGGGGGGAAACTTACCCCCCAAGCCAGGTGGGAGCCGCCCCCACCCCCTAGGGTTTCCAACCCTAGGCGCCTTGGGCCCCTTGGGGGGGCGCACCAGCCCACCAGGGGCTGGTTCCCTCCCTTGCTCAGCCCACTTGGCCCACCGGGGCAGGTGGCCCCACCCGGTGGACCCCCGGACACCTTCCAGTGGTCCCGGTAAAATACCGATAACCCCCGAAACCATTCTGGTGACTGAAACTGGACTTCCCATATATAATTCTTCACCTCCGGACCATTTCGGAACTCCTCGTGACGTCCGAGATCTCATCCGGGACTCCGAACAACATTCGGTAACCACATACTATTTCCCATAACAACCCTAGCGTCACTGAACCTTAAGTGTGTAGACCCTACGGGTTCGGGAACCATGCAGACATGACCGAGACATATCTCCGGCCAATAACCAACAGCGGGATCTGGATACCCATGTTGGCTCCCACATGTTCCACGATGATCTCATCATATGAACCACGATGTCGAGGATTCAATCAATCCCGTATACAATTCCCTTTGTCTACCGGTATGATACTTGCCCGAGATTCGATCGTCGGTATCCCTATACCTTGTTCAATCTCATTACCGACAAGTCTCTTTACTCGTTCCGTAACGCATGATCCCGTGGCTAACTCTTTAGTCACATTGAGCTCATTATGATGATGCATTACCGAGTGGGCCCAGAGATACCTCTCCGTCATACGGAGTGACAAATCCCAGTCTCGATTCGTGCCAACTCAACAGACACTTTCGGAGATGCCTATAGTGCACCTTTATGGTCACCCAGTTACGTTGTGATGTTTGATACACCCAAAGCATTCCTACGGTATCCGGGAGTTGCACAATCTCATGGTCTAAGGAAATGATACTTGACATTAGAAAAGCTTTAGCAGACGAACTACACGATCTAGTGCTATGCTTAGGATTGGGCCTAGTCCATCACATCATTCTCCTAATGATGTGATCCCGTTATCAACGACATCCAATGTCCATGGTCAGGAAACCATAACCATCTATTGATCAACGAGCTAGTCAACTAGAGGCTCACTAGGGACATGTTGTGGTCTATGTATTCACACATGTATTACGATTTCCGGATAACACAATTATAGCATGAGCAATAGACAATTATCATGAACAAGGAAATATAATAATAACCACTTTATTATTGCCTCTAGGGCATATTTCCAACATTAGGTACCTAAAGAGGACTAAGGAAATGTTTCTCGGTTATGGAGGTGATAAAGAGTTTGTTGTAAAGGTTACGTCGATGCAAGCTTTGACACCGATCCGGATGAATCTGAGTCTCATTCCGAATATGTATTGAATGTGGGAGCAGTTAGCTAAAGTAGCTCCATACAAAGAATTGTAGACATTGAGATTTGCAAAGTACATACGGATCTGAATGTTGTAGACCCGTTGACTAAGCCTCTCTCACAAGCAAAACATGATCAAACCCCAGAACTCATTGGGTGTTAATCACATGGCGATGTGAACTAGATTATTGACTCTAGTGCAAGTGGGAGACTGTTGGAAATATGCCCTAGAGGCAATAATAAAAGGGACATTTACATTTTTTTCCCTAACTTTGTCCCGACCTCATCTTTACCCCTAAATAAAAACAGTGCTCAACTATACCCCTCTTCTGTTAGGTGCCATTATGGAAATACCCTTTCGTGCCGTTTCCATCTGGTCAACGACATTTGACCGTCAATGATCTGTTCTCTGGACATTTGTACCCCTCACTTCCTAAGTCACTTACAGGTGGGACCCACCCAAAGAAAGTAAAAAAAAAACTCTCATCTCTACCACTTACACATGGGACCCAACAAAAAGAAAACAAAAAATAAAACTCTCTCTCCTCTCAATCTCTCCGGCGAGCTCTCTCCCATCCCAGAGTAGCAGGCAGGTAGCTGTGGTGGCAAGCAGCAGCTCGGCGGCAGCGCAACTAGTAGCGGGGCAAGCAGCAGCAGTCCGGCGGCGGTGGAAGCAGCAACGGCCAGCAGGGTAAGCAGCAGCAGTCTAACGGTGGCGCAACCAGCAACGGCCAGTGGGGCAAGCAGCAGTAGGCAGTAGCGGCGGCAAGTAGCAGTGCTACGGCGGCGGGGCAACAACAAGCAACAGTGGTTGCGGGTAGCACAAGTAGCAGCGATGACTAGCGGTGCAAGCTGCTGCGCGGCAAGCATCAATGGCCGCAAGCAACAATAGCACGGCTGGCCAACACCATGGCCGGCGCCGGCATGGCCACAAGGACCCGATTGATTTTTTGCAAGAAATTACAAGGACCCGATTGCTTTTTATAAAAATGATACAGGGACCTGATTGCTTTCGTTTTAAAAGTTGCAGGGGCCCGATTGCTTTTTCTAAACAAGTTACAGGTATCACCCTTAAGGGACAGACAGATTGAGGGTAAAAATGTCCAGAAAACGGTTCGGAGACGGTCAAAGGCCTTTGACCCGACGAAAATGGTGCGGAGGGGTATTTCCATAACGCCATCTAACGGAAGAGGGGTATAGTTGAGCACTGTTTTTATTTAGGGGTTAAGATGAGCTCGGGACAAAGTTAGGGGGAAAAAATGGAATTGGCCCATAATAAAATGGTTATTATCATATTTCCCATTCATGATAAATGTTTATTATTCATGCTATAATTGTATTGACCAGAACTTAACTACATGTGTGAATACATAGACAACACTATGTCCCTAGTAAGCCTCTACTAGACTAGCTCGTTGATCAAAGATGGTTAAGGTTTCCTAACCATAGACATGATTTGTCATTTGACAATGGGATCACATCATTAGCAGAATGATGTGATGGACAGACCCAACCATAAGCTTAGCATCAGATCGTTTAGTTATTTGCTACAACTTTCTTCATGTCAAGTATCAGTTCCTTAGACCATGAGATCATGTCACTCCCGCATATCGGAGGAATGCCTTGTGTGCTATCAAACATCACTTTGTAACTGGGTGATCATAAAGGTGCTCGATAGGTATTTCCGAAGGTGTTTGTTGGGTTGCATGGACCGAGACTGGGATTTGTCACTCCGTATGACGAGAGATATCTCTGGGCCCTCTCGGTAATACAACATCGTAAAGAGCTTGCAAGCAATGTGGCTAATTAGTTAGTCACAGGATCTTGTATTACGGAACGAGTAAAGAGACTTGCCGCTAATGAGATTGGACTATGTATGGAGATACCGATGATCGAATCTTGGGCAAGTAACATATAGCTGGACAAAGGGAATTGCATACGGGATTAATCGAATCCTCGACATCGTTGTTCAACCGATAAAAGATCCTCGTGGAATATGTGGGAACCAATATGGGCATCCAGGTCCTGTTATTGGTTATTGACTGGAGAGGTGTCTCGGTCATGTCTACATGATTCTCGAACCCATAGGGTCCGCACGCTTAACGTTCGGTGACGCTAGAGTAGTATTGGGATATGTATATTGGTGACCGAATATTGTTCGGAGTCCCGGATGAGACCCCGGACGACACGAGGAGCTTCGGAATGGTCCGGAGGTAAAGATTTATATATAGGAAGTCATGTTCTGGTCGCCGGAAATGTTTCGGGCATTATCGGTATTGTACCGGGAGTGCCGAAAGGGGTCCCGGGGTCCATAGGGGGGGGGTAAATGATACCTCTCCAACGTATCTATAATTTATTATTATTCCATGCTATTATATTATCCATCTTGGATGTTTTATATGCATTTTGGTACTATTTTATATCATTTTTGGGACTAACCTATTAACCTAGTGCCCAGTGCCAGTTGCTGTTTTTTCCTTCTTTTTGACTTTTACAGAAAGGAATATCAAACGGAGTCCAAACGGAATAAACTTTACAGTGATTTTTCTTGGACTAGAAGACACCCAGGAGACTTGGAGAAGAGTCCAGAATCCCTACGAGGAGGCCACAAGCCGTAGGGGCGTGCCCCAGGGGGGCGCCCCTTGGCTTGTGGGCCCCTCATAGACCTCCTAAACCTAATTCTTGCTCCATAAATACCCAAATATTCCCCCAACATCAGAAGCGTCCACAAAAATACTTTTCCGCCGCCGCAAGCTTCTGTTCTCATGAGTTCCCATCTTGGGGCCTTTTCTGGCGACCTGCCGGAGGGGGATTCAATCACGAAGGGCCTCTACATCAACCTTGCTGCCCTACCAATGATGTGTGAGTAGTTTACCACAGACCTACGGGTTCATAGCTAGTAGCTAGATGGCTTCTTCTCTCTCTTTGATCTTCAATACAATGTTCTCCTCGATGTTCTTGGAGTTCTATCCGATGTAATCCTGTTTTGCGGTGTGTTTGTTGAGATTAGATGAATTGTGGGTTTATGACCAGATTATCTATGAATATTATTTGAGTCTTCTCTGAACTCTTTATGCATGATTTGAATATCTTTGTATTTCTCTCCGATCTATTGATTTGGTTTGGCCAACTAGATTGATCTATCTTGCCATGGGAGAGGTGCTTTGTGATGGGATCAATCTTGCGATGTTCTCACCCAGTGACATAGTAGGGGTAGCGAGGCACGTATTGTATTGTTGCCATTAAGGATAAAAAGATGGGGTTTATATCATATTTCTTGATTTTATCCCTCTACATCATGACATCTTGCTTAATGCATTGCTCTGTTGTTTTGAACTTAATACTCTAGATGCATGCAGGAGTCGGTCGATGTGTGGAGTAATAGTAGTAGATGCAGAATCGTTTCGGTCTACTTGTCACGAACATGATGCCTATATTCATGATCATTGCCTTAGATATCGTCATAACTATGTGCTTTTCTATCAATTGCTCAACAGTAATTTGTTCACCCACCGTATGTTTTCTTTCAAGAGAGAAGCCTCTAGTGAAACCTATGGCCCCCAGGTCTATTTTCCATCATTTATTTTTAGATCTATAAAACCAAAAACCCATAAATACCTTGCTGCAATTTATTTATATTTACATTATTTTACCTTTTAGTTATCTTTTATATCTATCTTTATTAGATCTCATCCTTGCAAGTGACCGTGAAGGGATTGACAACCCCTTTATCGCGTTGGGTGCAAGTGTTTGTTAGTTTGTGCAGACGCATCTATTGGAGACTTGCTTGTTCCTCCTACTGGATTGATACCTTGGTTCTCAATTGAGGGAAATACTTATCTCTACTTTTCTGCATCACCCTTTCCTCTTCAAGGGAAAAACCAACGCAAGCTCAAGAAGTAGCAGGAAGAATTTCCGGCACCGTTGTCGGGGAGGATACACATCAAGCCTACCAAGTACCTATCATAAACTCTCATCTCTTCCATTTACATTATTTTCCATTTGCCTCTCGTTTTCCTCTCCCCCACTTCTAAAACGTCTTCAGAAAAACACAAAAATATTTGCCTTTTTATTCGCCTTCTTTTCGTTCGTCTTTTCGTTTGCCTTTTCATTTGCTTGTGTGCTAGATTTCTTGCTTGGTCAAGATGTCTCAAGAAAATACCAAGTTATGTGATTTTTCCAACACTAATAATAATGATTTTCTTAGTACTCCGATTGCTCCCACCACTAGTGCGGAATCTTATGAAATTAATGCCGCTTTGTTGAATCTTGTTATGAAAGAACAATTTTCTGGTAGCCCTAATGAAGATGTAGCATCCCATCTAAATACTTTTGTTGAATTATGTGATATGCAAAAGAAAAATATGTGGATAATGATATTGTTAAATTGAAGCTATTTCCTTTCACACTACGAGATCGTGCTAAAGCTTAGTTTTCATCTTTGCCTAAAAATAGTATTGATTCATGGGATAAGTGTAAAGATGCTTTTATTTCCAAGTATTTTCCGCCCGCTAAGATCATCTCCCTTAGGAACGATATAATGAATTTTAAGCAACTTGATCATGAACATGTTTCACAATCTTGGGAGAGAATGAAATTAATGATAAGGAATTGCCCTACTCATGGTTTAAGTTTATGGATGATCATACAAAAAATTTATGCTGGATTGAATTTTGCATCTAGAAATCTTTTGGATTCCGCCGCGGGAGGTACTTTTATGGAAACCACATTAGGAGAAGCTACTAAACTCCTAGATAATATTATGGCAAATTACTCTCAATGGCATACCGAAAGAGCTTCCACTAGTAAAAAAAGTGCATGCGATTGAAGAAATTAATACTTTGAGTGGAAAGATGGATGAACTTATGAAATTGATTGCTAGTAAGATGGCTCCTATTGATCCCAATGATATGCCTTTGTCTACTTTGATTGAGAATAATAATGAATCTATGGATGTGAATTTTGTTGGTAGGAACAATTTTGGTAATAACGCATATAGAGGCAATTTTATCCCTAGGCCGTTTCCTAGTAATTCCTCTAATAATTATGGTAATTCCTACAACAATTCTTATGGAAATTATAATAAAATACCTTCTGATCTTGAGAATAATATTAAATATTTTATAAATTCTCAAAAGATTTTAAATGCTATGGTAGAAGAAAAATTGCTAAAGATTGATGATTTGGCTAGAAACGTTGATAAGATTTCTCTTGAGATTGATTCTTTGAAAATGAGATGTGTGCCACCCAAGCATGATATTAATGAGTCTTTAAAAGCTATTAGAATCTCTATTAATGAAAGTAAAGAAAGAACCGCTAGGATGCGTGCTAAGAGAGATTGGTTTATAAAAGTGTGTTCTTCTAGTTTTTGCGATAATAATGATGAAGATCTTAAAGTGATTGGTGTGAATCCTATTGAATATTTATTTGCAAATATAAAACTTGATCAAGATGGGACTGGAGATGAGTCAACTTTAGCTAGAAGGCGTCCCAATAATTTGGAGGGTGATGATCTCAATGAAAAAATTGATAAAAGTGGGATTGGAGAGGTCAAAACTTTAGGTAGCAATGAACCCACTCTTTTGGATTTCAAGGACTTTAATTATGACAATTTTTCTTTGATTGATTGTATTTCCTTGTTGCAATCCATGCTTAATTCACCTCACGCTTATAATCAAAATAAAGCTTTTACTAAACATATTGTTGATGCTATGATGAAATCTTTTGAAGAAAAACTTGAGTTGTAAGTTTCAATCCCTAGAAAGCTTTATGATGAGTGGGAACCAACTATTAAAATTAAGATTAAATATTATGAGTTATATGCTTTATGTGATTTGGTTGCTAGCGTTTTGACTATTCCAAAAACTTTGTGTGATGTGTTAGGGTTCCATGAATTTGATGATTGTTCTTTGAATTTGCATCTAGCGGATTCCTCTATTAGGAAACCTATTGGAAGGATTAATGATGTTCTTATTGTTGCAAATAGGAATTATGTGCCTATATATTTTATTGTGCTTGATATAGATTGCAATCCTACATGCCCTATTATTCTTGGTAGACCTTTCCTTAGAACGATTGGTGCAATTATTGATATGAAAGAATGAACCATTAGATTTCAATTTCTGTTAAGGAAGGGCATGGAACACTTTCCAAGAAAGAAAATTAAGTTGCCATATGAATATATTATGAGGGCTACTTATGGATTAAATATCAAAGATGACAACACCTAGATCTATTGCAATATGCCTAGCTAGGGGCGTTAAACAATAGCGCTTGTTGGGAGGCAACCCAATTTTATTTTGTATTTTTTTGTTTTTGCTTATGTTCTTGAATAAATACACAATATTACTTCTGTAGTAATTGTTTTTTAGTTTTTTAATTAGTGTTTGTGCCAAGTTAAGCCTTTGGGATGATCTATGGTGATAGTTGATTTGATTTTGCTGAAAAACAGAAACTTTTGCGTCCATTAGAAGAATTTTAGAAATTCACATAAGCGAAAAAAAATTCTGGATTTTTTACACAAGATTGATATACAAATTTCCTAAGTTTTCCTAATTTTTCATAATTTTTGGAGTTACATAAGTATGAAAAGTTTCCATATTACTACAGACTGTTCTGTTTTTGACAGATTCTGTTTTCTATGCATTGTTCTCTTATTTTAATGAATCTATGGGTAGTATCAGGGGGTATGAACCATGGATAAGTTGGAATACAGTAGATACAATACTAATATGAATTTAGAATGAGTTCACAACAGTACCTAAAGTGGTGATTTTCTTTTCTTATACTAACTGAGCTCACGAATTTTTTGTTAAGTTTTGTGTTGTGAAGTTTTCAAGTTTTGGGTAAAGTTTTGATGGACAACGGAATAAGGAGTGGTAAGAGCCTAAGCTTGGGGATGCCAAAGGCACCCCAAGGTAAAACTCAAGGAGAACCAAGTATCTAAGCTTGGGGATGCCCCGGATGACATCCCCTCTTTTGTCTTCAGTCCATCGGTAAAATTACTTGAGGCTATATTTTTATTCACTATATGATATGTGTTTTGCTTGGAGCGTCTTGTGATATATGAGTCTTTTCTTTATTTGCTTTTTAGTTTGCCACAATCATCCTTGCTATACACACCTTTTGAGAGGGACACACATTAATCGTGAATTTATTAGAATACTCTATGTGCTTCACTTATATCTTTTGAGCTAGGCAGTTGC
This sequence comes from Thinopyrum elongatum, assembly GCA_011799875.1. Lineage (NCBI taxonomy): Eukaryota > Viridiplantae > Streptophyta > Magnoliopsida > Poales > Poaceae > Thinopyrum > Thinopyrum elongatum. The sequence goes on from CM022298.1 coordinate 194,524,259, forward strand.
TCTAGTGCTTCACTTATATCTTTTTAGAGCACGGCGGTGGTTTTATTTTATAGAAATTGATGAACTCTCATGCTTCACTTATATTATTTTGAGAGTCTTGAAAATAGTATGGCAATTGGTTTAGGTTATGAATTTAGTCCTAATATGATAGGCATTCAAGAGGATATAATAAAAACTTTCATGAAGATCATTGAATATATGAGAATTTTGATTCCTTGCATTTGTTTTGAGATATAAAGATGGTGATATTAGAGTCATGCTAGTTGGTAATTATGGTTGATTAATAATACTTGTGTTAAAGTTTGTGATTCCCGAAGCATGCACGTATGGTGAACCGTCATGTGATGAAGTTAGAGCATGATTTATTATTGATTGTCTTCCTTATGTGTGGCGGTCGTGGACAAGCGATGGTCTTTTCCTACCAATCTACCCCCCTAGGAGCATGCGTATTAGTACTTTGCTTCGAGGGCTAATAAATTTTTGCAATAAGTATGTGAGTTCTTTATGACTAATGTTGAGTCCATGGATTATACGCATTCTCACCCTTCCACCATTGCTAGCCTCTCTAGTACCGTGCAACTTTCGCTGATGCATTAAACCCACCATATACCCTTCCTAAAAACAGCCACCATACCTACCTATTATGGCATTTCGATAGCCATTCCAAGATATATTGCCATGCAACTTCCACCGTTCCGTTTATTATGACACATACCATCGTTGGCATATTGCTTTGCATGATCATATCGTTGACATAGTATTTGTTGCTTTGACCACCATTCATATTTTTCATACATGTCACGCTAGATCATTGCACCTACCGGTACACCGCCGGAGGCATCCATATAGAGTTATATCTTTGTTCTAGTATCGAGTTGTAATTCTTGAGTTGTAAGTAAATAGAAGTGTGATGATCATCATTATTAGAGCATTGTCCCATGTGAGGAAAAAATGAAAAAAAAGAGGCCAAAAAGCCCAAAAAGAAAAAAGGAGAGAAAAAGAGAGAAGGGACAATGTTACTATCCTTTTTCCACACTTGTGCTTCAAAGTAGCACCATGTTCTTCATGATATAGAGTCTCCTATTTTGTCGCTTTCATATACTAGTGGGAATTTTTCATTATAGAACTTGGCTTGTATATTCCAATGATGGGCTTCCTCAAATTGCCCTAGGTCTTCATGAGCAAGCAAGTTGGATGCACACCCACTTAGTTTTCTTTTGAGCTTTCATACACTTATAGCTCTAGTGCATCCGTTGCATGGTAATCCCTACTCACTTGCATCGATATCAATTGATGGGCATCTCCATAGCCCATTGATTTGCCTAGTTGATGTGAGACTTTCTCCTTTTTTGTCTTCTTCACACAACCTCCACCATATTCTATTCCACCTATAGTGCTATATCCATGGCTCACGCTCATGTATTGCGTGAAAGTTGAAAAGGCTTTAGAAAATTAAAAGTATGAAACAATTGCTTGGCTTGTCATTGGGGTTGTGCATGATGAAATACTTTGTGTGTTGAAGATAGAGCATGACCAGACTATATGATTTTATAGGGATAACTTTCTTTGGCCATGATATTTTGAAAAACTATGATTGCTTTATTAGCATGCTTGAAGTATTATTGTTTTTATGTCAATATTAAACTTTTGTTTTGAATCTTATGTATCTGAATATTCATGACACATGAAAGAAAATTACATTCATAAACATGTTAGGTAGCATTCCACATCAAAAATTCTGTTTTTATCATTTACCTACTCGAGGACGAGCAGGAATTAAGCTTGGGGATGCTTGATATGTCTCCAACGTATCTATAATTTTTGATTGTTCCATGCTATTATATTATCCATCTTGGATGTTTTATATGCATTTTGGTACTATTTTATATCATTTTTTGGGAAGAACCTATTAATCTAGTGCCCAGTGCCAGTTGTTGTTTTCCCCTTGTTTTTGACTTTTACAGAAAGGAATATCAAACGGAGTCCAAATGGAATAAAACTTTACGATGATTTTTCTTGGACCAGAAGACATCCAGGAGACTTGGAGAAGAGTCCAGAAGCCCTATGAGGAGGCCACAAGCCGTAGGGGCGCGCCCCGGGGGGGCCCTGGCTTGTGGGCCCCTTGTAGACCTCCTAACCCTAATTCTTGCTCCATAAATACCCAAATATTCCCCCAACATCAGAAGCGTCCACAAAAATACTTTTCTGCTGCCGCATGCTTCTGTTCTCATGAGATCCCATCTTGGGGCCTTTTCTGGCGACCTGCCGGAGGGGGATTCGATCACGGAGGGCCTCTACATCAACCTTGATGCCCTACCGATGATGTGTGAGTAGTTTACCACAGACCTACGGGTCCATAGCTAGTAGCTAGATGGCTTCCTCTCTCTCTTTGATCTTCAATACAATGTTCTCCTCGATGTTCTTGGAGTTCTATCCAATGTAATCTTCTTTTGCGGTGTGTTTGTTGAGACCCAATGAATTGTGGGTTTATGATAAGATTATCTATGAATATTATTTGACTCTCCTCTGAACTCTTTTATGCATGATTTAAATAGCTTTGTATTTCTCTCTGATCTATTGATTTGGTTTGGCCAACTAGATTGATCTATCTTGCCATGGGAGAGGTGCTTTGTGGTGGATTCAATCTTGCGGTGTCCTCACCCAGTGACACAGTAGGGGTAGCGAAGCACGTATTGTATTGTTTCCATTAAGAATAAAAAGATGGGGTTTATATCATATTGCTTGAGTTTATCCCTCTACATCATGTCATCTTGCTTAATGCTTTGCTCTGTTCTTTTGAACTTAATACTTTAGATGCAGGCAGGAGTCGGTCGATGTGTGGAGTAATAGTAGTAGATGCAGAATCATTTCGGTCTACTTGTCACGGACGTGATGCCTATATTCATGATCATTGCCTTAGATATCGTCATAACTATGTGTTTTTCTATCAATTGCTCAACAATAATTTGTTCACCCACCGTATGTTTTCTTTCAAGAGAGAAGCCTCTAGTGAAACCTATGGCCCCTGGGTCTATTTTCCATCATTTATTTTTAGATCTATAAAACCAAAAACCCAAAAATAGCTTGCTGCAATTTATTTACATTTACTTTATTTTACCTTTTAGTTATCTTTTATATCTATCTCTATTAGATCTCATCTTTGCAAGTGACCGTGAAGGGATTGACAACCCCTTTATCGCGTTGGGTGCAAGTGTTTGTTAGTTTGTGCAGGTGCATCTACTGGAGACTTGCTTGTTCCTCCTACTGGATTGATACCTTGGTTCTCAACTGAGGGAAATATTTATCTCTACTTTGCTGCATCACCCTTTCATCTTCAAGGGAAAAACCAACGCAAGCTCAAGAAGTAGCAGTACACCTGCGCCTAGGGCCTACATGGGTTGTAGGGGGGCGCCCTAGCCTACATGGGCTAGGGGCACTAGCCCCAAGAGGCCCATGTGCCAAGGAGAGGTGGAGGAGGAAGAGTCCTAAGGGGGGAAGGCACCCCCTTAGGTGCCTTGGGGAGGGAGGACTCCTCCCTTGGCCGCCTCCCCTCCTTGGAGGAGGGGCTAGAGCTGCGACCCAGCCCTCCCCCTTGCCTCCTATATATAGTGGGGGAGAGGGAGGGGCTGGACACACCAATTCCCACGCCTCGACGGCTGCCCTACCTCTCCCATAACTCTGTTTTCTCCTCAGATTGGTTCCGGCAGCATTTGGCGAAGCCCTACCGGCACTACACCACCACCATCTCCACCACGCCGTCGTGCTGGTTGAGATCCCATGTACTTCTTCACCCTTGCTTGCTGGATCAAGAAGGAGGAGATGTCATCGAGCCACACGTGCGCTGAACACGGAGGTGCCGTCCGTTCGGTACTTCATCGGATTGGATCGCGATTGTATCATGAGTACGATTACATCAACCGCGTAATACACGCTTCTGCTTAACGGTCTACAAGGGTACATGGACACACTCTCCCCTCTCGTTGCTATGCTTCTGGTAGATAGATCTTGGGTAATCTGTAGGATTTTTATTTATTTTCATGCAACGTTCCCTATCAGGGATATCGTTAAGTGTAACGATAGTCCCAAATGAACATTGAGTGTATGATGTTAGAAGAAAGATCATAACGAATTGACCCAACTTATTTGTTATACTTTGAGATGCAATCGTCACAAGTCTATTGATATAACACAAAGAGTTAACGTATGCTTTAGTTCCTTAGAACATGAGAGTATCGTAGTCACTTCTTACCAGATGATGGACTTTGGGATTGCTCAAATGTCATTTGTAACACGGTGATCATGACGACAACTTTCAGGTTCATCGGAAAGTATTACAAGGGGCTAGATAGCTCAAGAGTGGGATTTGCTCCTCCGACGATGGAGAGATATTCTTAGGGTCCTCTCGGTGTGACGGCATCCATCATCGTCTGGCCAGACACAGGTGACTAGGTCACAGGGATGCCGGAACATGTCAACATGAAAGAAGAACAAAACCGGTAACGAGAAGAGAGGTATAGAGAGAATGACTCAAGAGTATACCGATATATCTCACCTCGGGTTTTGTAAAGTATCAAGAAGCAAAGGGAATAGCACATGACAACCAAAGGTTTAGTCTAATATCATTCGTGTATTCATAGGGGTTAATATGGATGTCCACGGTTCCGCTATTGATCATTGAACGAAAGCGAGTTTCGTTCATGTCTATGTTTTACCGAACCTATAGCATCACATGCTTAAGGGAATCACGATGTGTTGAGTGTTAGTGGAGAAAGATTTATGCGAAAATATTCATGAAATAGTTTTGGGAATATTAGAAATAGTTTCGAGAGAAACCGGAAGCATTTTGGCGTTACTGGAAAAGTTTCGGGATTTATCGGGTAATATCGGGAATTGATATATATGTGAAAAATATTTTTGGAGATTTTAAATTAATAATAAAAGGTTCTAATATTGATCAGAAGGCTTTTAGAATTAATTAAATGTCAACAGACCAAACAAAATACAATAAGGCCTAGTAGTGGGGAGTTCCCAATAATACTTGGGGCGCCCCCTTTCTTGTATGACAAGCTAGAGGAGGCCGAACTGGAGAGGGGAAGGACTCCTCCTCCCCCTAGGACGACACACTAAGGAGGGAGTTCTTCCCTCCTTGTGTGGCGCCCCCTCCCCTCTCCACAACCTATATATACAACATACCTTTTCACCTTGGAGCACACAAGTTTTTGGAGCCTCGTCTCCAGTTCTCTAGTTCTAGTTCTATTTAGAGTTGTTCTAATTAGAGTTAGACCTAGATCTCTCTAATACTCATAATAGAGAAGCCTTGTGCGATTCTCTTCTTCTCCCTCTAACTCTCCAGCGACGATTAGCTCTGGACGGCGAAGCGCTGCCGGATCATGAAGCCTATACGCCTACAATCCATAGAAAGGTCGTGCTTTCGGTCTTTGGTTCGAGGGATCGTTCGTGAACGGTTCGAGGGACTTCATCAACGATCTGCACCAACTCTTCTTCCACTGCAACTCGAAGTTGGTAACGATCCGATCTAAACCTCTAATGCATCTTCATAGTGTTCCTGGATCGTGACCGTAGGACAATTTTTTTGTTTTCTACTATGTTTCCCAACAAAGGTATTATTGGGTGGGAGGCTTTCCCCATCTTGCTTACCTAATGGTGAAAGAGATTATGGTAATTTCGATCGAAACCATTTCCAAATCCATTTTTATAGGATATAGTAAGAGAGGACATCGAAACACAATCCGATTCGGATCCGAGTCCGAGTGATAGAATACGATATAAGATATGGCATTACTAACATGCAACATCATATGATAATCTGACCTTTTAAATATGGATATATCATTTATGGGTGAAGTTTTAAGTATTAACTAACAATACGTAAAATGTTATCTTTGCTTATGAGGCGAAGCATATGCTTGTTAGTGATTTATTTGGCTTCTTTTGTAGCTTCTAGTACTTTATGTATGCTTAAAGTGTATAAGTATTAATACTTGCTCATTGTTTATGTATAGTTTTAGTTTGAAGTATCTATATATTCTTAATATATGCATATGGTAGATGTTTCTTTCCGATCCGAGTACGTTTTGTTACCGTACCATGTTTGAATCTAACACAATCTGATATTCGGCTCCGCATAATCTGATATTCGAATCTGCATCAGTCCCACTTCCGAATTTAAAAAAAAATGGAATAAGATAGGGTATAAGCATTATCCGCCTGAATCTAGTCCAATTTCACCCCTATGCTTAACTTTGGGGCTTATGTTTGTTGTAAAAATGATGATGAATAGCTATGGGATTATTTCAGGGTCCCTCGTATCCTTCTTCATGGTCTTGTTAGCCTTCAATACGTTGATGACACAATCTTATTCCTCAACCATTCTACTTCAGTGCTAGGTCTCTTAAGTGGCTTATCTCTTATTTTGAATCGTTATATGGAATGAAGATTAAGTTTCCATGAAAGTGACATGCTTACTAGTAACTTGGGTGATGAGTCTGCTAAATTCTTTGCTAGGGTCTTCTGCTGTAAAATTAACTATTTTTGCTTAAAGTATTTGGGGTGTTCCACTTCGTACTCTAAACTAACAAAAATGATATACAACATGTGGTAGATAAGATTATTAACACTGTGACTGGATGGAGGGGATTAACTTTATCCTGCCAGGGGAAGCTTGTGCTTCTCAAAACTTGTGTTTCTAGTATACCTCTATGTATATGACATCCGGAATAAAATTCCCCAAGTTGGCCACCCATGCCATCAACTCTCAAATACCCCATTTCTTTTGGGTCCATCTCGGTGATTCGCACAAGTACCAACTTGCTAATTGGGGGCTTATCTATCCAGAAAAAGTTGTTTGGCATTATTGGAGTCTCGGATATTCGTGACTTCAACTGACCTTGCTAGCCTCTCAGGATGATATTTTGTGGGAGGGAATAAAAGTTGGCAACTCCTGCTAGGCTATTTATATAATACTCGCAACCCCAAAGCAATATTGGCTCTCCCTTTCGGAAGGGCTTGACTTGGGCCATGTCAGCCTCTAGACCCTTTTGTAGATGGAGGTGATGGATGGTAAGAACACCAAATTTTGGCATGATACTTGGGTGGAAGATCTCACTCTAAAAACTGAAATTTGGGAATAATTTGACATTTGTCAGTAAAAAAACTGTCCGGTTGCTCAAGTTAGATGGTTCTATCTTGATCTTACTTTTTAGAGATGTGTTAACTATCAGTTATTGTCCATGTGGAATGAACTCCTACTTTTGATACAACTAGTAAGATGCCCGTGCTACGCATGGAATCACAAAGGTCAAAGATCCGGTGAACCATTGTTACTTTATTATGTTATAGTCAGGAGTCTGTTGTTGCTACATAATAGTAAGAAAATATACTAAGATATTGATCAAAGTGATATTATATTGTTGATAGGTACACAACAAGCACAATCAAACATTATTGTTTACATCCAATAAACACTTTCGTCCAAGCCAAACATTTTCTTCTCCATCTTCATCTTGGAGAAGACTTGTTCTCCCGACGGCCTTTGTCATTGCTTGCTCTGTTCTATATTGATGGAACAAAGATCATGCATCGAATAAAAAATCCATCCACACACATGTGGCTACTGCGACGACATTGACCAGCTGTATCTCTGAATCCAAATTGATCTATCTTCAGCTCCTCGTTGCTTAATACAACACCTCCAGCCTGTGCACGAATCTCCGCTAGAACTGGTGACAAATTATGCAGCTCACTTTAACCGAACCTTATAATCTTAAAAATGGAAGAACGATAATACTACAATATCAATATTTTTCGGCACAAATCTATGCAATGGAAGTGCAACGACTACTGAATTCATCCTTCTGCTCATGTCCGATGGGCTCAACCTGTTAGAACATATCTTGTTCATTCACCTGCCCCTATCTCGCATCGTCATCTCTCCGTGTATGTGAGCATTATACGTTCCAACAAGCAGCCCATGGGTAAAACATAATGGTAAACGATGTCTCAAATAAAGTGATGTGATATTCCAAACCACTTTGCACAATCTGAAGAGGAAAACATATCATATCACATAATAGTATCTTGAAGCAAAGCAATTTGCCAGTGCGATCAACCAATGTTAAATATTTCTAATTTGCTAAGTGTATTGTAGTCCCACTAAGCTAGACTACCATCGCAAAATGATGTGTCTTGCGTCAGCCTTGTTCCAACATTGGCTTCATCAATGGCGAGGTATTGCAAGTGTCACAACCGATAACCCTGAATTGTGAAAAATGCGGCGATTGCGCTCACTACAGAACTCCCAAAATACCAACAAGGCAAGCTATCTCTAGTAAATCCATTAAATATGAAAACCCCATATAATTAATGAAGAGTGATGAAACACATGCGTTCCTATGAATAGAAACAAAATTACTTTCCTTCAGCCTATGGTTTGGCCAACTCTATTTTACTGGATGATCATAGATCCTACATTATTATTTTTGCGGGGAATAAAAAATCCAATATTATGCTAAACGGTGCCCATACAGAAGAGGGTAAATCAATTAGCTGAACATGGGTACCTGGTCTTAGCTCAGCAGGCTGTGTCTGAGTTTCTTCTCACGTTCTTCATATGCAGGGCATAGGAGTACATGATGGTGCAGGACATAGGAGTACATGATGTATTGTTGTCGTGTTTTCCAATACAGAAGCACATGAAAGATAGTTGCAAGCATACTCTTGTTAGAAGTTTAGATGGTGCAGAGAAGCGTACCAGCCAAAATTGAAATCCATCTAATGCCTAGCAGAGTAGTGCAACAGCAAAAAGGTAATCCTTCTAATTAATGCCTAGCAGAGTAGTGCAACAGCCAAAACGGGAATCCTTCTAATGCCTAGGATCAGAATAAATTAAGGAATAAGCACATGCTATCCTGCCCCGATTAATCTGCATCTTTGCAAAGCCTTCACCTACTTATAGGTGGAGATGAATCTATGATAATTCTACTGCAACCAAATCCATGGCCATGCTATTTATTTTCGAGTAACTTGGACTATGAGGTGGAAAAGCACATCCTTGGGCATCAAACATATCAATTGGCACCATACTTGCGGTGGTTGTCGGCGGAGGAGACGGGAAACGGGGCGGAGGAGTGGAGGTCGTGGTGGACTGCAGCGGCAAAGAGGAGGCATCCGAGCATTGGAGCGGACGGCGTCTGCAACCCCTACCGCGTCAGACCGGAGTTCGATTGCTGGCTCGAGGAAGGTAGCGAGGATTGGTTCTGGATGGCTCCCGAACTGAGTGACGAAGGGGCTTTCTAGAAGAATATGTAGAGATTGTCCGGCGTCTTTTAGCAAAAGTGCCAGAGCTCGCCTCAGATGCGTTAGATGTAGATCAAATGGTTGAAATTGGTAGATGGCAGGCACACCATCATCATCAAGATGGTTTTTTATAGGAGTAAGAGATGTTTCGGAGTAACGGAGGGTCTGAATAAAGCCAGGAGTTATGAGCCTTTTGGCCTATACTCTTCTAAACATCTCCATCATATTATCAATTTTGGTGCTTTTGGGGAATATCTATGGAAAATTCTTAACCCCTGCCCCCATATTTCATGTGTTCCTTTGCCTTGTGGTTAACAATAGAATCCTCACCAGGGACAACCTTCTGAAATGAAGACATGTTGATGATATTATCTACGTAGGAGTACATGTTTTGTGATGAGTGGGAGACTACTCAACAACTTTTCTTTGACTGTATTCTAGCTATAGCTATTTGGACTTATACTTCTGAATTGTTCCAATGTGCATCACATGCATTTTTTCGAAAAGGGGCGCTTTATTACTTAAAAGGTTTAAGCATTACACCCGACCTTTGCATAACTAAGATGCACACAGCCAACAAAGTCTTCACACCAATCCAAAATAAAAGAATAAGGCGATATACAAGGAAAAATGAATTCTGTATAACGCCTAAGCTGAAGGTGGCCCAATCCTAAGATCATGCTGCCACCCACGTTGGATAAAAATATCCCTCGCCGTAGCCTCCAATCATGTACACATCTCCATAAACAGGTCTCGATTCTCCACTCGTTGTAGAGAGGACCATAAACGAAGAGCCCCGGTACATCTGTAGATAACCTGCATAAGAGAAGTACTTTTATCACTGAAAACCTTATCATTTCTACATAGCCAAAGTGACCAAATCACGGCAAGCGCTCCCACCCTGAGAAGAATTCTAAACTTGTGATCAATCCCATGTAGCCTGTTGCCAAATATATTAGCAACACTACAAGGAGGATACAAGCCAGAAGCTATTTGGATGACTGGCCATATAGAACGAGCCAATTTACATTGGAAGAATAAGTGTTTTATTGTCTCATCATGCGGACAAAAGACACATTGTGTACTTCCATGCCAATTCCTCTTAATAAGGTTATCTTTTGTAAGAATGACTCCGCGACGAAGATACCATGCAAAGATTTTATTCTTAAGAGGTATCTTCATCTTCCAGATCTTCTTATTATTATCAACTGGCACGTCAGGCTGGATCAAAGCTCTGTACATAGAATCCACTGAGAATTTCCCATTCCCATGTAGGTTCCAACGAAATATATCAGACCCTTGTGACAACTGTACCGTGGCTAACCGCTGGAGTAGTATGTTCCACGATTGGAGTCTAGGTCCAATTAAATCCCTTCTGAACGTCACATTTGGCGGGAATTATTCCAAAACCTTGACGATAGTATCACCTTTTGTGACACACAATATTGTATAGAGCTGGATATTGTTCACGAAGTGTAGCATTACCTAGCCACTTATCCTCCCAGAATCTAGTTTCCGAGCCATCCTTAATCGAGAAGGAACCATAGCGGAAGAAATATTTCTTCGTTGCCATTAGTCCAGCCCAAAAATGGGAGTCTCCAGGCTTCCGGTATACTCATGCATATGTGGATGCTTGCTATTTACCGTAAATGGATTTCCAGATTAAACAGATGGTGTGTATAACATGCTTACCACTGCTACTATGTAGAGCCTCTCTACTGTGCGCAATGATGCATGTTTTCAAGGAAATTTTTGGAAGGATGTCAGATGTGTCCTATGAAAAATAATATCTTCACTTCATTGGTGGAATATCATGTGCGACAGCTCACAATCTATCAAGTGATACAATGCCTCTTACTGCTAGAACATTGCGGGAAGAACTGCTATGAATCGCCTGGAGATGATCTTGCCCATGGATAGAACAAATGAGCACCGGCGGCAATTCCTACGAGCAAACATCAACTAGTTTGAGACATTGAGTGATCATCTGCGTTGGGTGTGTTGTAGTCTATAGTGTTGTTATGTTAGTTTGTTTGGCATGTACGAAAGTCTACGGTACTTTGATTGGTGTCGATACTCTAATTGCTCCTGAACACTGTGAACGGTTTATGTGGCCTCGTTTTCAATGAAAATGGGTTGGCGCTGAACCATTTCTTTCAAAAAAAAGTTTACCATTATTTGTGCTCCTTATTTTTTTGTAGCTTTAGTCAAATCCTAGACAAGATGCAGAGCAACAAGATCGAGGCGGTGGTGGTATGGCCGACTCGCGGTGTCCTCGATGGGGACGAGCGGGAGAAAGGGAACCTGCGGCTGGCCGCGGCGTCGACAAGAGCGAGGCAGATGATTGACGAGTGTGGATGCGGGGACGACCAAGGAAGGGGGTCCCGACGTTGAAGAAGGGCCGGGTTTAGAGGGATGCCCGGGGCATGGTGGACCAGTGGAAGAGGTGACTTGGGGAGGTCAGAACGGCGAGGTGGCGTGAGGAGAAAGAACCCGAATTGACAGCCCTTGGATTTCCATCCAATGGTCGTCGCTGATCCGATGCTTGCTGCGTCATAGTGACTACGTCAATGCTGAGCTGTCCTCGGAGTAATGCTAGAATTACGTAAGATTACTTACCACTTTTACGTAAAAGGAAACATGGAGAGTTGCAATTGGAGACATAGGGGAGGACGGCGTGAAAATCAGGAGGCGAGGTTTAGTTAGGAAGTTTAGGTAAGTTTTTTTTTTGCGAGATGTTTAGGTAAGTTTTCGGTTTTTTTTTTACATGATAATACGTGTCTCATTTATATATAATAAAGATCAAGTTACAAGGCACGTAAGCACCGACCATACATGACTGAAAAGATAGGAAAATTCTATGCAAAATACCAGCGTCTGTCCCTTTCCTTCGACACCACCGAAGCGGCCACCAAAGGGTAAAAAGATAGATCACCTCTTCACCCAAGCTCGACGCGGCCCCATCGCTGATCAGCAGCTTTACGGACCTCCAAATTAGTTTGCCAGAAGCAAAACCATAGCTGTTGAAAGAATCAGACCGGGGCAATATGTCCATGGACACGCCATCGAACTTCAGAATTGACACCCCCGCATGACGACGACGTCGGAGGAGGAAATCAGAACTGTCAGCCTTCGACCACAGACCCAGTACAAGATACTTCCGCCCAGTTCTTTTGGCCGATTCTCCCAGAATCTTGATAATCGATCCTCCACCCAGCTTCTCCCAGAATCTTGAAGCCATATATTTTTTACAATCCTAGTTATTTACATCCTAACTAGCTAGGATTGTAAAAAAATATGAGTTCAAGATTCTGGGGGAAGCTGGGTGAAGAGTTGATTCTCAAGATTCTGGGAGAATCGGCCAAAAGAACTGGGCCTTCATCTTCCAGCCGTCACTTGCGTAGACAACCGCCTGTGCGTACTCCTGAACGACAAAACCTCCCTACTCCATCATGACGTCGGAGACAACACCACAGCAACGGGGACAGAGCAGAAGGAGAGACACACCTGATGGAGTAGTCGCCGCCGCCTCACCAACACCGTCCATGAACCCTAACGCTGCCGATCTGAGTGATTGGCAGAGACGCGATGCCATCAACTTTCGTTGCCCACTGAAAATCAGGGGGGGATTATTGGTTGAGGAAAAGAAATTACGTAGCTTTCCATAATAGATTTCGTAGGTGTAGCATTTTTGGTTTTCGTTAGTCTTTTGTAGATGTAGGATTATCGCTGCGCTGGTTAGTGCGCACTACTGACGTGCGCTAAGTGGAAATTTTCTGGGCCCAGCTCTCACGACCAAAACAGAAAAAGTCGAACAGATGACACACGAAGGAATCTTGACTATTGGCTACTGTGGCACCTGAAGCCACCAGCAAGATTCCCACGCACCGCACTGCACCGCGCCGTGGAACCAAGAGCCCCTCTCCCTCACTTTTTGATCATCTCAACAAAGCAGAGCGTGCATGGACGCGCACGGCAAACAAATTTCGTGTTTTGACCCTTTTCGTATACTATTTCGGGATCTGATTCTTATTAGAAAAAAATTCGAGATCTGACATTTTTCTTACCGTCAGACCCCTTGCGGTAGGGTATAACAGCCTACCGCCAGTTTTCCTTTTTGGAGCTCTGCTTGTCGCCTCGCCACGCTTCTACAGTTGAGATCTCTCCACAATTCAGATTTTTCAAAAATCTCCACTCTCCCCGCGCAGCACTGGCCTTCTCTTTCTGCTATAAAACTCTCTTCATCAGTCGAGAGGGGCACAGGCGATCGGTGAGGGCGTCCACCAAAATGCCTCGTTTCCACCACTGCTTCTCCATGTTCTTCCCCCTCGTGATCCTCCTCTTCCATCTTGCAACATGGCTTGTGCACGGTGAAGTCGCCAATGGCGGCCACCAAGACCTCCCTTTCCTCCTCTCCTTCAAGGCCTACAACCCCAACAATGTCACGGCCCTGATGACCTGGGTCGGCACCGACCCATGCTCCGGCGCGTGGCTCGGGGTCAGGTGCTCCAGGGGGAGGGTGGCGGGCGTTTTCTTGGACGAAGCCTCGCTGGTGGGCAGCGTGGCTCCCCTCCTCGGGCTCACCCAGATCAGGGTGCTCGCCGTCAGGAGGAACTCCCTGTCCGGCCCTCTCCCTCCGTTGGACAACTCCACGAGCCCAAGGTTGAGGCACCTGCTCGTCTCCCACAACAACCTCAGCGGCGGCCTCCACCTTTCGCTGCCTTCCCTGGTCACTCTGCGAGCAGAGCACAACGGGTTCCATGGCGGCTTGCTGGCTCTGCGCCTGCCGATGGTCAGAAGGTTCAACGTGTCGAGTAACGAGCTCGTCGGAGAGATCCCCAGCTCCCTGTCGGGATTTCCGAGCTCGTCTTTCGGCAGCAATGTCGATCTCTGCGGCAAGCCTCTTCCAAGATGTATTCGTGCTTACAATGCAGTGGAAGATAGCGCCTCAAATGCTACCACTGGTGTCGCTCAGTCTCCTACTACAGCAACAAACAAAACCAGTGGCAGTCTGAGCTCTTCCAGTGATGCAAGATTCAGTCAGCTTGGCATGATCGCACTCGTGGCCACTGGCATTGGCAATGCAGTGCTCATAGCGATCTCGCTGGCTATCTCTGTGGCCATGTTCATCTACATGAGAAGAAAGCTGAGGCCCTCTAAGGACGATTCCAAATCCAATGCGGCTCTTTGCTTCGAGGAGGAGGATAAGATCAGGAGTGGTGAAGAGAAGTGCCAGAAGAGCGGCGCTCTGGTCTGCTTCGACGGCGGCGAGGAGCTGAGGCTGGAGAGCCTGCTCAAGGCCTCTGCCGAGGTGCTCGGCAAGGGCGTGTCCGGGAGCACGTACAAGGCGGTCCTCGAGGACGGCATCGTGGCGGCCGTGAAGCGGCTCAGCGCCCTGCAGTTCCCCGGCCGGAGCAAGGCCTTCGACCGCCACATGCGGCTCGTCGGCAGGCTCCGGCACCGCCACGTCGTCAGCCTCAGGGGGTACTGCAACTCCAACGGCGAGCGGCTGCTCGTCTACGACTACCTCCCCAACGGGAGCCTCCAATCCCTTCTGCAAGGCAACGGTATGTGCGCGCAAAAATGACAAATCGGCCGTGAATTTTCAATGGCGCTGCACATCCCCATTGATGCAAGAAGTGCTTGTTGACGGGCTGTTACAGGTGGAGGCGGCAGAACGAGGAGCTTGGACTGGGCGACGAAGAAGGGCATCCTGTTCGGCGCTGCGCAGGGACTCAACTACATCCACACGTTCCCGGCGCGGCCGGCGCTGGTGCACGGGAACGTGAAGCCGTCCAACATCCTCCTCGACGAGCGCGGCGGCGCGTGCGTGTCCGAGTGCGGGCTCATGCGCTACGCCGCCAGCGTCCAGCAGTCCGCCCCGCAGCCGCCCGAGCTGTTCCTTGACCGGGCGACGGCGGCGGTGTCGAGCCGCGGCGGATGGCGCGGGTACGCGGCGCCGGAGCTGACGGCGCCGGGCGCGAGGGCGACGCAGGAGTCGGACGTGTACAGCTTCGGGATGGTGCTCCTGGCGGTGATGACCGCCAAGGGCGCCGCGGACGGCGGCGAGGAAGAGGGCGAAGGGGAGGAGACGATGGGGATGGTGAAGATCGGCGTGCTGTGCACCGCCGAGGCGCCGGAGGAGAGGCCCGGGATGGAGCAGGTGCTCACCATGATGAGCGAGTTCATGTAGTATTTCGCGGGTGTAGTGTCACGGAAATTCTTCTTGCTTTGCAGAAGTGGCCTGTAGGCAAGAAAGGGTATTGCTTTCAAGGACTGGATGTTAGTTGTAATTCAAGTTGCTTAAATCAGATCAATGGAACTGACTATATCCCCGAAAACTCCAAGCTCCCTTAAAATGTTCCCTCAAACTGTCAATTACATCACCAGTGCTTCAACTTGGCGCGAAAAGTCACTTTAGTGTTAAAGCGTACCGGTGCAACAACTTGGCTTAGACATGCAAATACGATGCAAAATGAATACGCCCACAGGGCTGACTAGGCGTGACAACATGACGTGGGTCCACTGTAAACGACCCAAAGGTGGAGACTTGTGGCCCGCTTTTTTGCGAAAACACCCTCAAAATTTGTCAACTACGAACTCGAACCGAGGACCTGTAGGTACAGGGCGTGTACAGCTAGACACTCCAGCCTCAGGAATTGGTTGTATCATATGAATACATATCTTTTATAACATTTTCATTAAAGAATGTAAATTAAGATTTTTGATACAAGTTTAAAAAGATGGCTTAGGGACTCGAACTAGCGACAACATAAAGACCTGCAACCGATCCTTCCACTCCAATCTTCCTCAAAAAATTCTCCACTCCAATTAGAAAATTTTCATGTAATTTCATAAAATATTCAATTATTATTTTTATACATATACATGTAATTAAATTAATAAATATACACATATTTTTTTAAGTCATTTAAACAAGTTCGTATATATTCAAATAAATGCACGTATAAGGTAAAAAAATCACAATTTTTGATAAAATAGTCATCCTTTAGAAAAACATATGTTGCTTCAAGAAGTTGTTTTAATAAAGATTGTGTGTTTTCTAAAAAAAACATATATTATAACACATGAATAGAAATAAAAATTATACTGGTGTGTTATATCGGTGTGTTATAAATATTATACATACGAATGAAATAACTTGCTTCAAAATGGTCACGTATTATTTTGAAATTTCCATGTATTACTTTATGAATTATAAAAATGTTTGTATAATTAAAGAATATAAATATTTCTTAAATTATAATTCATCAATATTGTTTTTAGTTATAGAAACGTTTATTCATTGAACATTTTGAATGCTTTTATTTACTAATCATAAGTTTTTATGTATAATATTTATAGCATACTAATATTTGAACATTATTTTATTACTTACTACATGTGTTTCGCAAATATCTTAAGAAAAATAGCGCGTACAGAATGGGCCGCACTAACTGCAGTCCATGTCCAGTGAGCGTAATTGTTATTAAATATTTAGGCTAGCTATCTAATAAGGCAACGGCAAATGTTGGGGCCGCAGTGGCTAGTAACTTCAACGTGCACGCTGCATTTCTCGGGTTCGAGACAGAGCATGACTAATTTTTGTGATTATTTACACTTTGTACTGACAGGCGGAACCCACCTCGCTGGAGCTTTCTCGTGACAAAAGAATTTCCAAGGGTATTTTCGCAAATTAACAGGCCACACGCCCTGCATCTTCCGTCCTGACAGCGGGCCCTATGCCATGTTGGCATGACTAGTCAGCCCTGCAGCGTATTCATCTGTAATTTGTACCGTATTTACACAAAGAAACCAAGTTGTTGCATCGATTCAATGTACACCACAAGTTTTAGCACTAAAGTGACTTTTTACGTCAAGTTCAAGCACCTGTGGTGCAATTGACTCTTTCTTCTTGCTTTGCAGAAGTAACATGTATGCAAGAAGGTATTGCTTTCAAGGACTGGATGTTAGTTGTAATCCAAGTTGCTTAAATCAGATCAATGGGACTGGCTATATCCACCAAAACTCCAAGCTCCCTCAAAATGCTGCCTTGTGGTGCATCGCGGCTGGTGAGAGGTGCTTGGGCCCCATCTGTACCTTATGGCCCCTTTTGGCTATGGATTCCTAAATCACTTCAGTATGGATTCCTAAGAATCAACTGTGTCTCTGGATTCTCAGGAATCAGAATTTGTCTGTTTGTTTGCTATGTAGGAATTGAGGGTGTTGTGAAATGTCATTACCGTCCCCGAGTGTGTTGATCATGATATTTATATGCGGATTAACATACATTCATGAGCTACTCAATAAAGTGATACGTCTCCGTCGTATCTATAAATTTTTATTGTTTCATGTCAATATTATACAACTTTCACATATTTTTGCAATATTTTATATGATTTATTGGACTAACCTATTGATCTAGTGCCCAGTGCCAGTTCTTGTTTTTTGCATGTTTTTTGTTTCGCAGAAAATCCATATCAAACGAAGTCCAAACACGATAAAAATTTACGAAGAATTATTTTGGAATATATGTGATTTTTGGGACTTGGAATCAACGCAAACGGGGGCCCACAGCCCCCACAAGACACCAGGGCGCGCCCCAGGAGCCAGGCGCGCCCTGGTGGGTTGTGCCCTCCTCGGATGTCGGTTGGAGATCTACTTTGGGCGCAATGAAGCTTATATCCGAAAAAAAATCGTGTTAAAATCTCAGCGCAATCGGAGTTACGGATCTCCGGGAATATAAGAAACGGTTTTCGGCCAGATCTGGGGACCGCGAAACAAAAGAGAACAGAGAGGGAGATCCAATCTCGGAGGGGCTCCCACCCCTCCGCCGCCATGGAGGCCATGGACCAGAGGGGGGGCTCTCCTCCCATCTAGGGGGAGGCCAAGGAAGAAGAAGAAGGAGGGGGGCTCTCTCCCCCTCTCTCCCGGTGGCGCCGGAGTGCCGCCGGGGCAAGGATCATGACAGCAATCTACATCAACAATCTTGCTACCGTCAACACCAACTTTCTCCCCCTCTATGCAGCGATGTAACACCCCTTCTTCCTGCTGTAATCTCTACTTAAACATGGTGCTCAACTCCATATATTATTTCCCAATGATCTATGGTTATCCTATGATGTTTGAGTAGATCCGTTTTGTCTTGTGGGTTAATCGTGATCTTGGTTGGTATGATTGTATATTTTATTTATGGTGCTGTCCTACGGTGCCCTCCGCGTCGCGCAAACGGAGGGGCCCCCACTGTAGGGTGTTGCAATATGTTCATGGTTTGCTTATTGTCGGTGTTGCGGGGGTGACAGCAGCCTAAACGCGGATAAGTGGGTTATGGCGTATGGGAGTAAAGAGGACTTGATACTTAATGCTATGGTTGGGTTTCACGACCTTAATGATCTTTAGTAGTTGCGGATGCTTGCTAGAGTTCCAATCATAAGTGCATATGATCCAAGTAGAGAAAGTATGTTAGCTCATGCCTCTCCCTCATGTAAAATTGCAAGAATGATTACCGGTACTTGTTATCGATTGCCTAGGGACAAATGACTTTCTTGTTGACAAAAGCTATCCACTTTTATTACATTGAAATTTATTCATAGTTTTATTCGCGCAAAGTACTCGTAGTTTTATTCTCGCAAAATAGTTTCATACTTGTTTTAGCTAAAGCAAACGTCAAGTGTGCGTAGAGTTGTATCGGTGGTCGATAGAACTTGAGGGAATATTTGTTCTGCCTTTAGCTCCTCGTTGGGTTCGACACTCTTATTTATCGAAGAAGGCTACAAACGATCCCCTATACTTGTGGGTTATCAAGACCTTTTTCTGGCGTCGTTGCCGGGGAGCAATAGCGTGGGGTGAATATTCTCATGTGTGCTTGTTTGTTTTATCACTAAGTAGTTTTTATTTCCTGTTCTAAGTTGTTCTCTATCTTTAGTTATGGATATGGAACATGAAACACCAAAAAAATTAGTTGTACTTGCTACTCATGGAGATGGGGAACCTCCTAAAACCCTCGATGCTCGTTATGTGAAAAATATTATGCAATACTTTGATAATCCTGAGAAAACCCTGTTCAACTTGATAATGGGAGACATGTTGGATCAACGTGAATACTTTAGGGATTATCGCTTGACACAAAAAGGGAAACTGTTATGGGATCAAATTCATATGTTGAAATGGTATGCTTGGAATCTATGCTCTAGATATGATTATACTTGTTGCTCTAGGATGAATGCTCCACACCTTCCCTTTTCATGCAAATTTAATGACAATGAAACCTTAGCTTCTCATGCTAATGGTAGATATGATTACTATGATGTGGAATGAATAGAAGAATTTGTTGCTTTTAAGGGGGATTATGAAATTGAATCTTTGTTTGAAAAGTATGAAGCTTTTGATGATGATGTTTATAGGTCTGAAAATTTTGCCATCCTTAAATATTGCTATGAAAATTATAAATACAATTCCGATATTGATATATTTATTGAGAAAGTCTCCGCTGTCCAAGAAGAGACTAATATTTTGCAGGAGTCTATGGAAGAAGATATTGATGAAACTGTGAGCTCATTGGATGAAAAAGATGATGAGGAGAGCGAAGAACAAAAGGAGGAAGAGCGGATTAGCTACCCGTGCCCACCTTCTAATGAGAGTAACTCTTCAACTCATACATTATTTAATTTCCCTTCATGCTTACCGAAGGATGAATGCTATGATAATTGCTATGATCCCGTTGATTCTTTTGAAATATCCCTTTTTGATGATGCTTGCTATGCTTGTGGCCAAGATGCCAATATAAATTATGCTTATGGAGATGAACTTGCTATAGTTCCTTATGTTCAGCTTGTTCAAGTAGGAGGTTTGTTCAAGTAAGAACATCACCTAAGCACCAATCCACCCACATATCAAATTATCAAAGTAGTGAACACAAATCAAACCAACATGATGAAAGTGACTAGATGAAATTCCCGTGTACCCTCAAGAACACTTTTCTTATCATAAGAGACCGTTTTGGCCTGTCCTTTGCCTCAAAAGGATTGGGCTACCTTGCTGCACTTTTTTTACCATTACCGTTACTTGCTCATTACAAATTATCTTGCTACAAAACTATCTGTTACTTATAATTTCAGTGTTTGCAGACATTACCTTGCTAAAAACCGCTTGTCATTTCCTTCTGTTCCTCGTTGGGTTCGACACTCTTACTTATCGAAAGGACTATGATTGATTCCCTATACTTGTGGGTCATCAAGGCTCTTTTCTGGCGCCGTTGCCGGGGAGTGAAGCGCTCTTGGTAAGTGGAATTCGGTAAGAAAAAATTATTACTACGTGCTGAAATTTATTGTCACTTGTTACTATGAAAAACAATCCTTTGAGGGGTTTGTTCGGGGTATCTTCACCTCGACCGGAACCACAATGAGATGCCCCTCAACCTACTGTACCTACTGAAAATATTGAATATGAAATTCCTTCGGGTATGATAGAACAACTGCTGGCTAATCCTTATGAAGGAGATGGAACCGAACATCCTGATATGCACTTGATATATGTGGATGAAATTTGTGGATTGTTTAAGCTTGCAGATTTACCCGGAGATGAAGCTAAGAAGAAGGTTTTCCCTTTATCTTTGAAGGGAAAGGCATTGACATGGTATAGGCTATGCGATGATATTGGATCTTGGAATTGGAACCGATTGAAATTGGAGTTCCATCAAAAAAATTATCCTATGCATCTAGTTCATCGTGATCGGAATTATATATATAATTTTTGGCCTCGTGAAGGAGAAAGTATCGCTCTAGCTTGGGGGAGGCTTAATTCAATATTATATTCATGCCCCAATCATGAGCTCTCAAGAGAAATTATTATCCAGAACTTTTATGCTCGGCTTTCTCGTAATGATCAATCCATGCTCGATACTTCTTGTACTGGTTCCTTTATGAAGAAGACCATTGAATTCCGGTGGGATCTTTTAGAAAGAATTAAACGCAACTCTGAAGATTGGGAACTCGACGAAGGTAAGGAGTCAGGTATTAAGCTTAAGTTTGATTGTGTTAAATCTTTTATGAATACCAATGCTTTTCAAAAGTTTAGCACTAAATATGGACTTGACTCTGAGATAGTAGCCTTCTTTTGTGAATCTTTTGCTACTCATGTTGATCTCCCTAAGGAGAAGTGGTTTAAATATCACCCACCTATTAAAGAAGAAATTAAAGAACCGATAATAGCTAAAGAAGAAACTATCATCTACAATGTTGATCCAGTTGTTCCTACTGCTTATATTGAAAACCCACCTTTCCCTGTTAGGATAAAGGAACATGCTAAAGTTTCAACTGTGGTCAATAAAAGTTATATTAGAACACCTAAACCAGCTGAACAAATCAAGGTAGAACCTAGTGTTGCTATGGTTAAGGATCTCCTGGTCGATAATATAGATGGGCATGTTATTTACTTCTGTGATGAAGCTGCTAGAATTGCCAAACCCGATGAAAAAGATAAACATAGACCTGTTGTTGGCATGCCTGTTGTCTCAGTTAAAATAGGAGATTACTGTTATCATGGTTTATGTGACATAGGTGCTAGCGTGAGTGCTATCCCTTTTACCTTATATCAAGAAATCATGAATGACATAGCACCCGCTGAA
Organism: Thinopyrum elongatum; assembly: GCA_011799875.1. Taxonomy (NCBI): domain Eukaryota; kingdom Viridiplantae; phylum Streptophyta; class Magnoliopsida; order Poales; family Poaceae; genus Thinopyrum; species Thinopyrum elongatum. The sequence continues at coordinate 194,546,199 of CM022298.1, forward strand.
ATAGAAGACATAGATGTTACTATTAAACTTGCTAATAGAGATACCATCATACCTCTTGGGATTGTTAGAGATGTTGAAGTCTTGTGTGGGAAAATAAAATACCCTACTGATTTTCTTGTTCTTGGTTCCCCACAAGATGACTTTTGTCCCATTATCTTTGGTAGACCTTTCTTGAACACCGTTAATGCTAAAATAGATTGTGAGAAACAAACTGTCGGTGTTAGTTTTGGTGATGAGTCTCATGAGTTTAATTTTTCCAAGTTTAGTATAAAACCTCATAAAAAAGAATTGCCTAGCAAGGATGAAATTATTGGTCTTGCTTCTATTGTTGTACCCCCTACTGAGCCTTTAGAACAATATCTGCTAGACCATCAAAATGATTTACATATGTGTGACGCCCTCGGCTCAATCGTGCACTAATCATACATGCAAATGCACACGATCAAGCCTAAGGACTCACGGGAAGATATCACAACACAACTCTAAAACATAAATAAAGCCATACAAGCTTTATATTACAAGCCAGGGCCTCGAGGGCTCGAATACATAGCTCGATGGCATACAAGCATCAGCGGAAGCATCAGATATCTGAGTACAGATATTAAAAGAGAAACAGAAAGGCCTTTAAAAAGGCGGGGCAAAATAAAACACTACGATCGAAAGGCGCAGGCCTCCTGCCTGGGACCCTCCGAACCCACTCCTGGTCGTCAGCCAACTTGTAGTAGTATCCACCCTCGGGGTAGCAGTAGCGATCGTCGGCGTGGGCAGCTGTGTCTGGGGCTCCGTCATCTGGTTACATCAAAAAGGATATGGGGAAAAAGAAAGAAAAGCAACCGTGAGTACTCATCCGAAGTACTCAGCAAGCAAGGATCTACACTACATATGCAATCATTATCAAAGGAAGGCTGTATATGTGGACTGGGCTGCAGAAATGCCAGAATAGAGAGAAGGCCTAGTCCTATCGAAGACTAGCATCTTCAGAGGTCTTGCAGCATTAGAAGAGTGTAGATTAGTACCGTATAAAGTAGTAGTATCATTAAGTCTCATCCTCACCCAGAGATCCTTTCTCGACTCCCTGCGAGAAAGCAATCCCAGAGCCATACAGTCATCAACCTCGTCCTGAGATCCCTTCTCAACTCCCTGCGAGAAGCAATCCCAGAGCCATAGTCCAATTCAAGTTTTATCGATTGGGATACAACTCCGAGTGTCCGTTACCGAGGATCCGGCTATGCATAGTTTAGTTCTTCCCTGTAGGGGTGCACCAACTTACCCACCACGCTCGATTAACTCCGGCCGGACACACTTTTCCTGGGTCATGCCTGGCCTCGGCCAAACGACACACCGCAGCCCTACCTAGAGCTCAGCAGATAGGTCCCCGCCGGTCTACATCCTAAGCACTCAGAGGTCTTGGGCCATCGTCCTGTGCACTCCGGGTCGTTGCACACACGGTGAAGCCAGGCACCAACACTACAGGATGGCGCCGGTCCGTCCGTGCCACCATGCTGAACTGGACGTCTGACAGAACTTTCGGCTGATGCCACGATGCAGAGTACCTATATTTATTCCCGCGTGATGGTTAGTGCTATCGGGCCAGAGGCCCACTCAGATCACATATCCAAACCGTTAGTACCTTGGGGGTGCGGTAACGAGCAGAGACTCACGATCGATGTGACCCCGTCACCCCGTCTCGAGGACTTGCGGCAGGGGCTAAGAAAGTTGCAGGAGCATTGGTTAAGCCGAAGGACATGACCGTGTACTTGTAGGAGCCATAGCGAGTAACAAATGCAGTCTTGGGAATATCCTCTTCACGAACATGGATCTGATGATAACCCAACCTCAAGTCGAGTTTAGAAAACACCGATGATCCAGCAAGTTGATCATAAAAATCATTGATCCGAGGAAGCGGATATTTATTCTGAATTGTGGCTTGGTTAATGGGCCGATAATCCTGAACCAATCGGTTAGTTCCATCCTTCTTCTTAACGAAGAGTGAAGGTGCTCCCCAAGCAGAGGAACTGGGGCGGATGAAACCCTTTTTAAGTGATTTGTTGATTTCCTCCTTAAGTTCAAGAAGGTGGTGCGGAGGCATCTTATAAGGACGCTTCGCAATAGGGGTAGTGCCAGGTTTCAAGTCGATGACAAACTCGACAGCTCTAGCAGGGGGTATTCCTGGAAGTTCTTCTGGAAATACATCTTGAAAATCACGAACAACTGGAACGTTCTCGATGCCTTCAAGAGGTGAGGCGTTCAATGCATTCAGAAAATAAATCTGAGCTTCGGCGTCCTGAACTATTCGAGCTGAGTATCTGACTGTTTGGTCGGAAGGGTGTGTGATGCGGACTGATTCAGTGGCACAGTCAATCAAAGCTTTATGAGGTTTCAAACAGTCCATACCCAGAATAATGTCTATGTTGGAGGTCTTGAGAGCAATGAGAGAAACGGGGAACATCAACCCTCCAATTGCAATGTGGTTACCGTGGCTTACCATGGTAGTTTGCCAATTAGCCCCAGGTGACTGGATTACTAATGGGGTGGACATCTCCTCGAAAGGTATATCATGGCTTCACGCAAAACTTTCGGACATGAAGGAGTGCGATGCTCCAGAATCAAAGAGGACTGAAGCTGGAATTGAATTCACTAGAAGGGTGCCCATCACAATTTTGGGGTCCTGTCGAGCTTCTTCAATGTTGACTTGGTTGACATGAACAAGTTGACTAGCAGGTAGTCTGGCATTACGATTCCTGGAATGATGGGTCCAATGGCCCTTCCTACGACCAACGGGATGACGTGATGTATTCTGAGGCTGACCCTGATGACAGTTGAAAGCACGGTGCCCTGGCTGTCCACATTTGCGGCATAAACCATCATTATGGAGAGGAGCTACGGCATTGGACTGTCCACCCTAGATCGTTAGCTGTCTTGGCGGCGGAGGCAGACGAGGTGCAACATAAGACGGCCTTGGTGTTGGAGCAGGTCGATGATGAACATTATGTGGGATCCAGACTCGACATTTCTGAGCAGGTTGACCCGAAGACGAACCAACATCATGAGTGCGCTTGAGCGACTCCTGGCATTTAGTCAGAGCTGTTTCAACTTGGAAAGATTTGCTGACAAGCGTTGCGAAGTTCTCACAATTAAGGGTAACAACTGCGAGGTTTATATCAGTACGCAGTCCTTCACGGAATTTCTCCTGCTTGCGAGTGTCAGTGTCGACGTCATCCGCAGCATAGCGGGATAATTCAAGGAATTTCCTCTGATATTCATCCACAGTCATTGTGCCCTGTGAGAGTTTGTGGAACTCCTGCTTCTTCTGGTCGATCAGACCTGGAGGGATGTACCTTGCACGAAAGGCTGACTGAAATTCCTGCCAAGTGGTTACAGTCTCTGCAGGTAACATACCCTTGTGGCTTTCCCACCATTGAGCAGCTGGACCCTTTAAGTGGAATGTCGCAAAGGTGACGTAACTGTCAGGGACAACATTAGCTGACTCCATCTCAAATAGGATGTCACGAAGCCAATCATCAGCATCCATAGGATTGGTAGAGTTGCAGAAAACAGACAGGTTGAGGCGCACAAATTCTGGCAGTGTTACTGGGGTAGGCTGTTGATGAGCATTCTGGTTTAGGAACTGAGCCAATATCCCGGTCATAACCTAATGGTTCAATTCAAACTGCTGCATCATTTCGGCAATATAGGGTGGAGGTGGAGGATCGTCCGCCATCCTGTCAATTCAACAGGGGCAGTTTAGCAAGTAAAACTGCATGTGAATGGAGTTATTCATGATGTAACACGAGTGACGAACAAGAAGGCATTAGGTGCATATTAGTAGTCATTAAAGACATACAGAACGATGCACGGAATTGGACACAAATGGCGGTAGGAGTTCGGAAATGCACGCGGCTAGACAAACTAGGCGGCGCGCAGGCACGCGGTAAGGAAGCACACAACGAGACATAGCAAAGGCTACATCCATGTCGGGGAAAACTGCTGGGGCGAGGAATCTGCAAGTGACAACACAGGGTGCCCTCGATAAGAGGATCCTGCAAGCAGAACCTGTCCCGCAATCTTGAAGGAAGGGGGGGGGAATTTCAGAACACCGGGTGGATGTGATCACGAGAACCTAATGTTGGAGTTAGTAAAATTTTAACCTGAGTAGAAGAGAGATCAGAGTCCCAGAGTAAAGGTCGAGGAGTAAAAGATCCTAATACCACCCATTTGGCGACGTGGTCCCGTAAGCCACACAGCCAAGTTAGTAAATTAGTTTTTGTACCACTAGACTCAACTTCGGCCAAGGAGTTGGAAAAGGGGTTCCTACAGTCAGTCGGCTCTGATACCAACTTGTGATGCCCCCAGCTCAATCATGCACTAATCATACACGCAAATGCACACGATCAAGCCTAAGGACTCACGGGAAGATATCACAACACATCTCTAAAACATAAATAAAGTCATACAAGCTTTATATTACAAGCCAGGGCCTCGAGGGCTCGAATACACAGCTCGATGGCATACAAGCGTCAGCGGAAGCATCAGATATCTGAGTACAGATATTAAAAGAGAAACAGAAAGGCCTTTAGAAAGGCGGGGCAAAATAAAACACTACGATCGAAAGGTGCAGGCCTCCTGCCTGGGACCCTCCGAACCTACTCCTGGTCGTCAGCCAACTCGTAGTAGTATCCACCCTCGAGGTAGCAGTAGCGATCGTCGGTGTGGGCAGCTGTATCTGGGGCTCCGTCATCTGGTTGCATCAAAAAGGATATGAGGAAAAAGAAAGCAAATCAACCGTGAGTACTCATCCGAAGTACTCAGCAAGCAAGGATCTACACTACATATGCAATCATTATCAAAGGAAGGCTGTATATGTGGACTGGGCTGCAGAAATGCCAGAATAGAGAGAAGGCCTAGTCCTATCGAAGACTAGCATCTTCAGAGGTCTTGCAGCATTAGAAGAGTGTAGATTAGTACCGTATAAAGTAGTAGTATCATTAAGTCTCATCCTCACCCAAAGATCCTTTCTTGACTCCCTGTGAGAAAGCAATCCCAGAGCCATACAGTCATCAACCTCGTCCTGAGATCCCTTCTCAACTCCCTGCGAGAAGCAATCCCAGAGCCATAGTCCAATTCTAGTTGTATCGATTGGGATACAACTCCGAGTGTCCGTTACCGAGGATCCGGCTATGCATAGTTTAGTTCTTCCCTGCAGGGGTGCACCAACTTACCCACCACGCTCGATTAACTTTGGTCGGACACACTTTTCCTGGGTCATGCCCGGCCTCGGCCAAACGACACACCGCAGCCCTACATAGAGCTCAGCAGAGAGGTCCCCGCCGGTCTACATCCTAAGCACTCAGAGGTCTTGGGCCATCGCCCTGTGCACTTCGGGTCGTTGCGCACACGGTGAAGCCAGGCACCAACACTACAGGATGGCGCCGGTCCGTCCGTGCCGCCATGCTGAACTGGACGTCTGATAGAACTTTCAGCTGATGCCACGATGCAGAGTACCCATATTTATTCCCGCGTGATGGTTAGTGCTATCGGGCCAGAGGACCACTCAGATCACATATCCAAACTGTTAGTACCTTGGGGGTGCGGTAACAAGCAGAGACTCACGATCGATGTGACCCCGTCGCCCCGTCTCGAGGACTTGCGGCAAGGGCTAAGAATGCCCGGCCACGCCTCGTATTCATCACTCGGGCACCATCCTGGTCAACCTGTCTTCACATCACACGCGGGTACCCCTCAGGGTCGACCCGCCTTTCCAAGTAACAATATTACAGTCCCAGTATCCGTGTGTCCATGACATCAAGGGAATCCGAGGTATCACCCTCGTTGGATTCCTACACGATGTATCCGTCAAGGTGAACTCGGAGGAATCACCCTCACTGGGTTCACACTTGAGGTGTTTGTACGACAGCGTCGTTATCGGAAGTGGGGAAGGAGTAATCACCCTCGATGCCCACGACCGAATAGCTACTCTACAGAGTTAACATCAGAAGTGCTACAAGAGGTTTCACCCTCGGCACTCGATAGTAACGTTGCAGTGTCGTTACAACTAAGGGGGGTGATGTGCGGTGCCGGGGCCTGGTCTTCAATCCCGAAGATCGGGTCTTCTGATAATCCAGCGGGGCAGTCGGGACTAGTGGGGTCACTGATAGGTCTCTACCCAGCCTATACTAAGCAGTTTAGGATATGCAGATAATTATCAACAGCAGGTTACAATAAACAGGCTATGCATCAGAATAGGTAAAGCAGTAGCGGCAGCAATTCTAATGCAAGCATGAGAGAGAAAGAATAGGCGATATCGGTATGCTCAAAGGGGGGGTGCTTGCCTGATTGCTCTGGCAAGAAGGGGGGTCGTCGGAAGGCTGCTCGTCCGGAGCGTAGTCATACTTGGCTGCAACGACGTCGGTCTCGGCGTCTATCGAGAGAGAAGGAGGGGGGAAGAAACAGTAAATACTAAGCAAACAAGTGCTATACTATCTATGACATGACAATATGCAGTGTCGGGTGTGTCCTAACGTATGGTTTCACGTTACCGAAGAAGGGGGAATCCATCCGGGAATGTTTTCCCGGTTCCGGACCTGTGTCAGACAGATGACCGGAGGGGAACGGTTGCATGTTAGCTATGCTATGGATGCGTGACGGAAAAACGGACTGTGTATTCGGATTCATCTCGTTTTTCTGGTCATTTTTCATATATAAATTATTTTCATCGGAGTTACGGTTTAAAAGATATGATTTTCTAAAGTTTTTATTAATTTCTGGAATTTATTTAATTATTTAAAACAACATTATCCAGAACAGGACGGGGGTGATGTCAGCATGACGTAGAGGTGACGTCAGCGGTCAACTAGGGCTGACCCGGTCAAACCTGACGTGTGGGGCCCACATGTCATAGACACAGGGCTAATCCAGGGTTTAAATTTAACTAAAACTAATTAATAGGGGTGTGGCCCCACCTGTCAGTGAGTAATTAGTGATTAATTAATTAACATTTTAATTCACAGTTTATTTATTTTTTAAATTGATTTAAACCGCACGGGACCCACATGTCAGTGGCCCACGCTGCCACGTCGACGGTTGACCCAGTCAACTGGGCCCGCGGGGCCCAGTGTTCAGCGACACAGGAGCGGGGCCCACAGCTGCCACATCAGCGACGTCGCCGGAACAGCGCCGGCGAACGCCGTACGCGGCCAAGAGCTCCGGCGAGCTCGGAATCGAGCTGTGGTGCACGGTTTTGAGCGCGGTCGGTCGCGTTCGAAAGCAGGCGATAGTCCGCATCTAGTAGGGGTGGTGGCGTCGCCGGAGATGCACCGGAGCGACGGTGGCGAGCATGTCGGCGGCGGCCGTCTCGGGCATGCGACGGGTTCGGCGTTGCGGTGCGCTAGCGAGCGAACAAAACAGCTGGGGGTGGTCTATGCGACGCGGCGATGCTAACCGGCACGAGCCTGAGACCATTTGGTCGCCGGAGCCACACCGGCGACATGCTCCGCGGCGGCGAGCTCGGGCGAGTTGGGGGCGACGGCTACGGCTACGGAGAGTGCGCGGGGAGAGGGGGGAGGTGGACGAGGTGCTCACAGCGAACCGTCGGGAAAAGGCAGTGGGCTCGGGGTAGCTCGAGGTCTCCGGAATCAATGGCGATGTCGCGGCGGCCGAAGGTTGAAGAAGGACGCGGGGGAAGACGGTGCGGTGGCGTTCGGCTTCGGCTCATCGGCGCAATCGAAGTAGCGGAGCGCGGCGGAGCTCGGGGACACGGAGAGGCGGCGAGGAGGGTGCGGTGGCTGCGGCTAGGCTGGAGCCATGGCGGCGGTGGCGCTCGGTGAGGGGGGAGCAGAGGAAGAGGAGGGAGAGAAGTGACTAGGGGAGGCCAGGGGAGCGCGGGGAGCTGCTCTTATCCACGGCAAGCGCGAGAGCGCGCTGTCGTGCAGCGAGGGAGGGGGGCCGGGCTCGGGGGCGCGCGCGCACGCAGAGCGCTCGACAGCGGGGGGCGCGGGGGGGGGTGAGTAGTGCGGGGAAAGGCGGGCTGGGCCGGCTGGCTGACTTAGGCCCAGCTGCCCTGGGCCTTTTTCCCTTTTTATTTTCTTTTCTGCTTTTCTTCTGTTTTCTGTTTTGTTTTGCCTTTTGTCTTTTGTTTTTATTTCAAACCACTTTTGTAAAATATGAGACTAGCCCAAATAAATATGGTGCATTATAAGCCACTGCAATATAATGGTTTTGAGTCCAAAAGTTTTCATTTGGGATTTTATTTAACTAAAAAGGTATTAAATAGTGTTGTTTTACTGCTGTTTGAGTCAGTTAATTAATTTATTGAATGTTGGTTATGATTTTAGAATTGTCTCTGGAATATTTGCCATTTAATGAACATTTTAGTTTCTGGGTTTGGACAACTTTTATTTTCACTTTTAGTTTGAATTTCCATTTGAATTTGAATTTGAAAAGAGATAGGATCCAAATGATGTTTAAGCAGTGTTGATCATGATGACATGGCATTATTAAAAAGGGGAATTACTGTGGCTAACCACTGGGGGTGTTACAAATCTCCTGCACTAACAAGAATTCTCGTCCCGAGAATTAAGAGGTAGAAGGAAAAAGTTCGGGGTATTCCGCACGAAGATTATCCTCGCGTTCCCAAGTGGCTTCATCTTCAGTATGATTTGACCACTTCACTTTGAGGAACTTGGTAACCTTCTGACGGGTCCGACGTTCAGCTTCATCGAGAATGTGGATCGGATGCTCCTTATAAGAAAGATCATCTTGCAATTCAAGCATCTCGTGATCCACTGCGCGGTGCGGAGATTCCTTGAAGCATTTACAAAGTTGCGACACATGGAAGACATCGTGGATATGGGAGAATTGCGGCGGCAACTCCAATTTATACGCCACCTGACCACGTCTTGCAACAATGCGGAAGGGACCAATGTAGCATGGAGCTAACTTGCCCTTGATTCCGAAACGGTGAGTGCCCTTCATAGGAGTGACACGAAGATAAGCTTGATCACCAGGTTGATAAGTCAAACCCCATCGTTTGCGATCATAGTTGCTCTTCTGGCAGTCCTGAGCCGCCTTGAGGTTTTCACGGACGATACAGACTTGTTCTTCGGCTTGTTGAATAATATCCGGACCCACGAGCGGTCGTTCCCTAGTTTCTGACCAATTCAGAGGGGTTCGACACTTACGTCCATATAGTACTTCGAAGGGGGCCATTTTCAAGCTGGCTTGATAGCTATTGTTATAAGAGAACTCGGCATACGGAAGAGATTATTCCCACTTCTTGCCGAAAGAAATAACACAAGCTCGCAGCATGTCTTCAAGCACTTGATTGACTCGCTCAACTTGGCCTTGGGATTGGGGATGATAAGCTGAACTCCAGGTAATATGAGTTCCCATAGCTTCTTGGAAACTTTCCCAGAACTTGGAAGTGAAAAGGCCGCCACGGTCCAAACTGATCTCCTTCGGAATACCGTAGAGTGATACAATTCTGGAGATATATAATTCTGCTAACTGACTAGCAGTGATCGTCTCCTTGACAGGCAGAAAGTGTGCAACTTTAGAAAGTTGGTCGACGACGACAAGAATAGCATCGTGACCCTTCTGTGACCTGGGAAGGCCAGTAATGAAATCCATCTGAACCTTATCCCATTTCCATAGAGGAATAGGAAGGGAGCTGAGAACCCCGTGGCTGATAACTTGTCTAGGCTTGAAAATATTCTTGATGACCCACAACCTATTAATGATAGCTTTCTTGATAAGCAGTTAGCTGCAATAAATGTTTCTCATAACACTCCTTGGTATGCTGATTATGCTAATTACATTGTTGCTAAATATTTACCACCTAGTTTCACTTATCAACAAAAGAAAAAAAATTCTTCTATGATTTAAGATATTACTTTTGGGATGACCCACATCTTTATAAATGAGTAGATGGTATTATTAGACGTTGTGTACCTGAGCATGAACAGGGACAAATCCTACGGAAATGTCACTCTGAAGCTTATGGAGGACATCATGCGGTAGACAGAACTGCTCATAAGGTATTGCAATCTGGTTTTTATTGGCCTACTCTCTTCAAGGATGCCCGTAAATTTGTTTTATCTTGTGATGAATGTCAAAGAATAGGTAATATCGGTAAGCGTCAAGAAATGCCTATGAATTATTCTCTTGCTGTTGAACCATTTGATGTTTGGGGATTTGATTACATGGGACCTTTTCCTTCCTCTAATGGGTATACTCATATTTTGGTTGCTGTCGATTATGTTACTAAGTGGATAGATGCTATTCCAACTAGTAGTGCTGATCACAACACCTCTATTAAAATGCTTAAAGAAGTCATTTCCCCAAGGTTTGGAGTCCCTAGATATTTAATGACTGATGGTGGTTCACACTTTATTCATGGTGCTTTCTGTAAAATGCTTGCCAAGTATGATGTTAACCATAGAATTGCATCACCCTACCACCCTCAGTCTAGTGGTCAAGTTGAACTTAGCAATAGAGAAATAAAATTAATTTTACAGAAGACTGCCAATAGGTCTCGAAAGAATTGGTCTAAGAAATTAGATGATGCACTTTGGGCTTATAGAACAGCATATAAAAATCCTATGGGTATGTCTCCTTATAAAATGGTTTATGGAAAAGCTTGTCCTTTGCCTCTTGAGTTAGAACATAAAGCATATTGGGCAATTAAAGAACTCAACTATGATTTCAAACTTGCTGGTGAGATGAGGTTATTTGATATTAGCTCATTAGATGAATGGAGAACCCAAGCCTATGAAAATGCCAATTTATTTAAATAAAAAGTTAAAAGATGGCATGATAAAAGAATCCAAAAGCGTGAGTTCAAGGTTGGAGAATATGTTCTTTTGTACAACTCTCGTTTCAGATTCTTTGCAGGAAAACTCCTCTCCAAATGGGAAGGACCCTATGTTATCTAGGAGGTTTATCGATCTGGAGCTCATGTAGTTTGAGGAGTTCATGTATTCACTATGTGCTAATGTTTTGTTCCGGTTCTCTATTAAAAGGAGGCCTTAATATCCCTTAGTTTCCTTATGGACCCCGCTACCACGGGAGGGTAGGACAAAAGATGTTATGCAAGTTCTTTTCCATAAGCACGTATGACTATATACAGAATACATGCCTACGTTACATTGATGAATTGGTGCTAGTTCTGTGTCGCCCTAGGTTGTGACTGTTATATGATGAATATTATTCAATGTTATCACCGATCCAATGCCTATGAGCTTTTCACATACTATTCTTGCTAAGTTACTATTGTTGTTGCTATTGTTACAACTGCTACAAAATCACTGCTACCACTACTTCTGTTACTGTTGCTATCATTGCTACTGCTATCAAACTATCATACTAATGTGCTACTGATCACGCTGCTACAGATATTTAGTCTTAGGTGTGGTTGAATTGACAACTCAACTGCTAATACTTACAAGTATTCTTTGCCTCCCCTTGTGTCGAATCAATAAATTTGGGTTGAATACTCTACCCTCGAAAACTATTGCGATCCCCTATACTTGTGGGTTATCAATAGCTTGCTTTCTGTTCCTATACCCCCCCCCCCCTTCGTCGGCTGCAACGACAAAAACATCAACATGACCCATCTATTGCTCCCAAGGCATTGCCAAACCACTTCCATTTGTAATCATCCGGAGGTTCGATAGAATGGACAGGAAGCTTGATAAACTCCCCACTTAGGGAAAGGATAGCTATTGACACATTCAAGATGTGCCTACTACTAGTCTCTAAAGAATGCTTGTAAGTGCCATGCAACAATCTCATTTTGATACCATGTCCAACCACCAATAAGAACATGGCAACATTTTCTTGTACAGTGATATATACGCTATCTTTCAGACCACACTTCATACACACACTGGTACAGAGAGGTGTTGTACAAACGGTTTTTAACCACTTTCCGCGACGGCGTTTTGAACCGTCGCCAAGTGAGTGAATGCGATAGGGGGGTCCTTCTCACACGACCCAGAAAACGTCGGGGATATGCCCTCCTGGCACACACGCTCGGCAAAATGAGGCCGTGTGCGACCGGCAAGCGATCAAATACGGTTATACGTACAGTTGTGCTAAAAAAAATACAATTATACAGGCCAAATCATTTCCGGTCGTAAGTACATCCCACACAGTCAGTCCCCGCTAAACGTTTCGGTTTGTATGTACATTCCACACAGTCAATCCAAGGAATGCGTTTCCGTTAGTATGTACATCCCACACTGTTAATCCAAGAAGTAGGTTTCCGTTCGTATATACATCCCACACAGTCACTACAAGGAAAACGTTTCCGTTCGCAGGTATATCACACACAAGTTTCCCCATTAAATCGTTTGTGATAGCGTTGCCATTGCACACGATATTAACAATTTTATTGTTTGTGTTATTGAATGCATCACACACGGTGCGTAGAAGAAACTGTGTGGCAAAGGCTGTCCATCACACACACTTTTTATGTGGTAAACGTTTGCGCAAGGTAGCCTAACGCAAACATTTTTCAAGAGGATGTTGTGTGTGATTGTTCATTGATCCAACACGGTTTATTCCTATAAATTGTGTGTGTTGCCTGAGGTCATCGCCCACGGTGTTTTCTCAATAACCGTTTGCAATAGAAAAACCCAATTAGCAGGCTAATTGCCCTATTATTAATAATCCATTTATTAATCTAATTGACATTTCATATTAAGCACACAATATATTTCATTTCCATATTAAGGAAGCAGGATTTCATAATTGAAATACATCAGAGTACAACATCATATAGCTTCAGCACTCAGCTACCCCATTACACAACTGCACTAGCACCAAGATTCACATGCAACATCTATAACCTTTTGAAATTAGCATCATAGACGGTACATAGACAGATGCATCTCATCTGGAAAATTGCTGAAGCAGAAGGCGAATATTGAGCCTTCATTGATGTTGAAGGTCTTTGCAACTTTAGGCCAGTGCCTGTGGATGATTGACCGTCCATCCTTCGTCCTCTTCAGGAACACTTCAATATTGAACTGTGGGTGTTGTATGAAAACCTTCCTCGCCTCCTGACCATACAGGTGGTTTGAGAGGTAATCATTAGTGAACTGCTTTGGAAAGGCTTGAAAACAAGGATGTGCATAAATATCTTCTCTATGTTGGAAATGGGGCAAAGGAATAAAAAAGGGCAAGGTATAATAGTTAGTACCATCTTGTAGTGAACTGATGTCTTCTTCATTGTGCAGACAAAGATCTTGTTGTTTTTCGTCGCTAATTTATTTATCCTAACAATTTTTCTGAGTTTCTTGACTTGACTGGTATTCATGGACAACTCATTTCCCCATATGCAAAAAGGGTCAAATAGTGGGTCAAAACCTCTGACAGCAGGACCTACATGTGCAAGACCAAATTGTTAAAAACCTAAATATTAGAATGGTTCCTGCAATTGCACAATAATGTGCTATTAGACAAAGGACCATGCATGTGCAAGCCTCGATTGTAAACCTCAGTACTTCCCATTGTTTCCCTGCAACACATATAAGGTAGTTAGTCATCAGGTTAAGTGAGGGTTTGCATGCTATCAGTAAAATATGTTGATGAAAAATAAGCACATTGCAGATTCCTCAGATTAATTCAAGCCACATGGAAAACCCATTTATCCAAACCAAGCATGATTAAGAACTAGGAAATATAGCAGTTGTATATGTTTCTCATGTATTAAGTGCAGCCAAATTCGATTTATTCCTCACATGCACAACAATACAAAATTCTACCCACGACAATTGGACATTACATTGCAGAATTGAACCAAGCAGTTAACTAAACACCACAACAAATGAACCAAACATTAACTGAGCACCACATTGCACAATATAACATACTCCTAATAGAAGATCAGACAGTTAACCAAACCAAGCATGCTTAACAACTTGGAAATATAGCAATTGTATTTGTTTCTCATGTATTTAGTACAGCCAAATTCGATTTATTTATCACATGGTATACAATAACAGAATGCACCCACAACAATTGAACATCGCATTGCAGAATTGAACCAAACAGTTAACTAAACACCACAACAAATGAACCAAACATTAACTGAGCACCACATTGCACAATGTATAACATACTAGAAGATCAGACAGTTAACCAAACCAAGCATGCTTGACAACTTGGAAATAAAGCAATTGTATTTGTTTCTCATGTATTTTGTAAAGATAAATTCGATTTATTTCTCACATGGAAGACAATACAAAATTGCAGCCTGAAGAATTGAACATCACATTTGCAGAATTGAACCAAACAGTTAGCTGAAGACGACAACTAATTAACCAAACAGTTAATAAGTGAGCACCATATTACACGACATATAGAAAATATACACTAGAGCAACAGATTGCATGGTAAAAGTAGATAGCACAATTCACTAGAATTTGTTAAGGAAAGGCAGGAGCAGCACATGCAACGGGTAAACCAAGCATGCTTAACTGGCGTAGCTAGCAAACTGAACATGGGTCCTTATAGTGAGCTAATAAGACAAGCTACTCCTCATCATCGGAGATATCGATGATGATTGGCTCCTTGGACATGAAAGAGGGCGAGGCCTCCACATCGTGGGTGCCCTCGTCATAGTGGTGAGTTGCCTGAGCCGCTCCGGGCACCAACCTGCTGGCTCTCGAGTTGAGGTAAGAACGTGCACGCTGAGAAAACACCTCGTAATTCTTCGTCGAAGGCACCGAGGGTGGCCTCGAGAAAATGCCACGAACTATCGTTTAAAGCAGCCAACCGCGTCGCGGCGTCGGCGCGCGAGGCGTCGACGGTGGCCTCGACAGCGAGGTGCTCCTCCATGATCTGGGGGTCAGCACAAATGGCAGCCATCGCGACCTCATCCGCGCGTGCGGCCGTGATTTGCTTCTCCGCTGCCAAATGCTCATTGAGCTCCTAGCTATACTACATGCACCATGGCTCAGGGCGGTGCTTATTTGGTGGAGCGGTCAGTGATTTGGGTGGAAGGTGTCACGCCGGCGGTCGGGGCATGTGGGATGTGGAAGGAGGAGGAGGATGGGGGTCGGGTGTGGATTACCTGCCTGGATAGATGAGGCCGAGCAGCGTGAAGGAGCGTCGCCGGCAAGGAGGCGGCGCTGCAAGCAAGGAGTGAAGGTTTCAACTTGGAAAGGAAGGCGGAAACATGGGAAATGTCACTTTTGGTAAGGGGGAGGGGGCGGGGAGGTAGATATTTTCGCGGAAGCCGAAAATTTTGAATCGGTGCAGCGAAAAAACTGGCGCGCAAAGTGTCATCACACACGGTCCCTTATTCAGCACTGTGTATGATATGTGAACATCACAAATGATTCATATAGCTTAACCCGTGTGTGATGAGTTTGAACGTGCAAATTTTGGTTCGAATTTCCCTGGTTACAGTGGTCATCCACGTCATTGCATAATTTGGGTACACAAAGGAGACTACAGCACACCCACACTTCTTAATCGAGCAAGCTCAGCAATTAAACAGAGCTAGCTAACCTAAACATTACTCTAACAAATTAAAGACCGGCACTCTTAAATAAACAAAACAAAGAGTACTACTACGGCTGGTGCTCGTCGATCTCCTCCGCCTCCTCCATGTCCAGCTCACGCCCGACGGTCTCCTGGGGAAGGGGCTCCATGGCATCCATCGCACCATACTCGGCAAGCATCTCGCCATCCGTGTTCGCCATCTCTTTGGAAAAGGCCGCCATGAGCTGGGCGTGGGCGGTCGTGATCTGGGCTTGGACGGGCTCCGTCGTGGCAAGGTATGCGGCGGAAGAACGGACGGCTCCTCGAACGCTCTCGGCGATTGCCAACTCTTCGACCGTGGGTTGCCGACCGTTGTCGGAGAAGCTTCGTTCGATTTGTGCGTTGACCGCCACGAGCTGGGCGTGGGCGGCCTCGACATGGTCGTGGGCAGCCTCCATCAGGGCTAAGGCCACCACTGCGGAACGGACAGCTGCTGTGCCGCTCTCGCCAGTTGCTATCCCCGTGGCAGATGTTACTGCCGCCACCTGAGAAGCAACAGCGGCCGTTTGGGCTCCCTTGGCCGCCAGGTCGCAGATTGCGGCCGCGCTCATGCACCTTGTTAGCACGCGCATGGCGGCTGCGGCCGCGCTCTCGTCGGAGTGGGCCGCCGAAGTTGCCCTCACGACGCGGGTCCACGTCCCCATCTTTCACCGGCGATGATTGAACAGTGAAATGATATTTGGGGAGCGAGCTAGTGTGCTTGACGCACCGGCTGTGGACTGTAGTCGATGCACCTTCTTGCGTAAGCCATAGGCGTACTATACTCCGACGGTGCTCCAAGATATTTTGTACTGCATCTCACACGGTTGGTGATAATAAACTGTGTGCGATCTACTTGATTTTTCATCTTGATTTGAAGTACATAATGGGGTGACAGCGGCAATGGAGGGTGTTTGAATTGCTAGAACTTTTATCTGCAGTGAACATGCAACTATAGGTGTGTCGTAAAAAAATTGGAATTATTCAGGGTTCGTTTGGACATTTTTATACATTAACTTGGTTTTCTAGCCATTTCAGGTGCACAATTCAAAATTAAACTACATGCACATGCTCCGGTGCACCAACATGGGTTGTAAAATCATATATGTGTCCATGGGTTTATGCTTATGTCCCATGCAAGAAATGGGGATGAATTTCGAACACCACGGCACCGTGGCTCTTCGGCAAACATTAAGGTACTTGCTTTTGTAATTCTAGTAAATCCAAAACTTGTCTGAAATTCATGAACCTTGGCATGCTATCATGGAATGGCATCAACATGCTGGGGTAAAAAATATTGTCCCATTTGGGGAAGGTTATGGTATAAGCTTCTCACAAACCAGAGCTTCTCACAAGAAGCCTCATGGTTCCGTTAGGGAAACGTGTCACCTTTGTGGACAAAGCGATATTCGTCACCTCTTCTTGCTTTCATTTTTTTCCTGGTGTCAACATAGAACAACAGGAGTGTCGTGTTAAATTTTGGAATTTTTTGGGGATCGTTTGGACATTTTTATACGTTAACTCAGTTTTCTAGGCATTTATGTGCATAATTCAAAATTGAACTACATACACATGCTCGAGTGCATAAAAACGGGTTGAAAAATCAAATGTCTGTCCTTGGTTGCAAGCTTAGGTCACATGCAAGAAATGAGAATGAATGTCAAACACCTTGACACTGTCGCTCGGCCGCTAACATTGAGATACATGGTTTTGAAATTCTAGTAAATCGAAAACTCGTCTGAAATTCATGAAACTTGACATGATATCATGGAACAGCATCGACATGACGTGGTAAAAATATTGTCCCATTTGGGCCAGGTTTGGGTATAAGCTTCTCGAAAGCCAGAGCTTCCCTCACAACAAGCCTGATGGTTTCGGTAGGGAACGTGCAACCTTGGGGGACGAAATGATATCTGTTGCCTCTTCTTACTTTCAAAAAATTTCTCGTGTCAACATAGAACAACAGGAATGTTGTGTCAATTTTTGGGATTTGTCGGGGTTCGCTTGGACATTTTTATACATTAACTGAGTTTTCTATCATTTATGTGCATAATTCAAATTTGAACTACATGCACATGCTCCAGTGCATATAAATGGGTTCAAAATTGAAATGTGTGTCCTTGGTTGCATGCTTAAGTCCCATGCAAGAAATGAGAATGAATGGCAAATACCTTGCCACCGTCGCTCGGCCGCTAACATTGAGATACATGGTTTATAAATTCTAGTAAATTGAAAACGTATCTGGAATTTATGAAACTTGACATGCTAGCATGGAACGGCATCAACATGCCGTGGTAAAAATATTGTCCCATTTGGCGCAGGTTAGGGTATAAGTTTCTCACAAACCAGAGCTTCTCACAACAAGCCTCATGGTTATGGTAGGGAACGTTTCACCTTTCGAGATGAAACGATATCCATTGCCTCTTCTTGATTTCAATTTTTTTTCTAGTGTCAACATAGAACAACATGAGTGTTGTGTTAATTTTAGGAATTTTTCGGGGTTCGTTTGGACATTTTTATACATCAACTGAGTTTTCTATGCATTTATGTGCGTAATTCAAATTTGAACTACAGGCACATGCTCCAGTGCATGTAAATTGGTTGAAAAACCAAATATGTGTCCTTGGTTGCATGCTTAGGTCCCATGCAAGAAATGGGAATGAATGTCAAACACCTTGCCACCGTCGCTCGGCCGCAAACATTGAGATACATGGTTTTTAAATTCTAGTAAATCCAAAACTCGTCTGAAGTTCATGAAACTTGACATGCTATCATGGAGCGGCATCAACATGTTGTGGTAAAAAATTTGTCCCATTTGGGGCAGGTTTGGGTATAAGCTTCTCGCAAACCAGAGTTTCTCACAACAAGCCTGATGGATTCGGTAGGGAACATGTCACCTTTGGGGACGAAACGATCTCCGTTGCCTCTTCTTGCTTTCAAAATTTTTCTAGTGTCAACATAGAACGACAGGAGTGTTGTGTCAATTTTTGGGATTTTTCGGGGTTCGCTTGCACATTTTTATACATTAACTGGGTTTTCTAGGCATTTTATGTGCATAATTCAAATTTGAACTACATGCACATGCTCCAGTGCAGAAAAATGGGTTGACATATCAAATGTGTGTCCTTGGGTGCATGCTTAGGTCCCATGCAAGAAATGGGAATGAATTTCAAACACCAGGGCACTGTTGATTGCCGGCAAAATGTTGAGATACTTTGTTTTTAAATTCTAGTAAATCCAAAACTCGTCTGAAATTCATGAAACTTGGCATGCTATCATGGAATGGCACACGACATGCTGTGGTATTTTTCGTGTCCATTTTGAGAGAAGGCGCACTCGAATAACAGCCAACAAAGGCATTTTGAAACAAATAGCTGCCACTTTAACATCTCAAACGTTTGTATAATTTAAATCATGTGCGTTCTGTTAACCATTCACGTGACTCCACGTGTCTCTCTTTTAATGGCTATAGGAGGTGTCGTGCGGATAGCTGCTTGACTGAACGGGAGGCGTGCGAGCGCAGTCTGGTGCGCAGGCTAACCGAGAGGCGTGCAAGCTGTCCTCCAATGCGCGGGCTCACCGGGAAGCGTGCGAGTTGTACGCTGCGCAGGCTCACTGGGTAGCGAGCCCTTTGACTTCCATGGCCGCCCACCTTGCTCGCATCCTCTCCATTAATGGCGCCTGAGCCGCTGTTTAATACGGGTGGCCTTAGTGTTCGCCTCCCATTCCCCTCCCTCCCGCAGACCTCCACCAACGCCATGGCGCAGAAGGATCATCTGCCACTAGTCTTCAAGTTTGGTGAAGTCGACTCCGAGCCGGAGGAGATAGAAAATAAGGAGGAATGGGGCCTCATGGACATGGCCCTGAACAAGCTGGCCACGGTGGTTGCTGCCCTCTGCACCCGTCCCAGCTCCCATCCCCGCGCCCGCGCCAGCGACCATTCCCATAGCATTGACGGGCTGGTCAACGAGCACTATCACAGAGCTGGAAGCCGCGGGCGTCAGCGAGGTCTACGCGGACCCGCGCGAGCTCGTGTACATGCCAGCGCCAGCGCCCGTGCCCGTGCCCGTGCGCGCCCCTGCATCCACCGCGGTGCCGGTCCCCGTGCATTAGCCTGCACCCGCCGCGCCCGTGCCCGTGCGCGCGCCCCCCTCGGTGGCATGGGACGCCGCCGTCGACCGCTACCTCGCAGCGCTTCCAGTTGCCGTCCTCCTGCGCCCCGCCCGTCGATCGCACGACGACATGATGTTTGATTTCCAAGTGAAGAACATTCTGTGCTGCCTTGAAGACTTCAACAACGGCGTCCCGGAGGACGATAACGACAACGCCGGCGCGGCACGCCGCCTCCGCAGCCGCCAGAAATAGTTTTTTTGGGTTTAATACTGTATCTCAATCATATGAATATAAATTCGCAGTGTGACTGAATGAAAGATATGGTTTGAACGAACTTGCGTTTTTCTCTCTTAATGTACAGACTTATCAAACGATTTTCTTTAAAAAAATGTCAATGGTTTTTAAATATAAAACACTCATCGCAAACGTTTTAGTTAGAACACCCGTATGCAAACCTACAGCTTCCCCAGGAAGCCAAGGGAAAATGTGTCGAGCAGGATTTGTGTAGCTCTTGATCGCAAACGTTTTAGATAGAACACCCGTATGCAAAGTGAGAGCTATGGTCTTCCCCAGTAAGTCAAGGGAAAATTTGCAGCGCAGGATTTGTGCATCTCTTGAACGCAAACGGTTCAGATTGAATATGGTATGCAAAGCCAGACTTCGGCGCTAAGCCAAGAGAAAATATGCTGAGCAGGATTTGTACATCCCTTCAACGCAAACGGTTGTTTTGGATGACCCGTGTGCAACCACGTACAGAAAATTTGGTATGATTTGCATCTGTCATATTGGGTATATTGCCATTTGTCAAACTGGAAAGATTGACATTTGTTGATCTAGTAACATTGCCATTTGTCAACCTTGTAATACTGCGATTTGTCAAAATATGCAGCTAAAAATCACTAGCACTATCTAATATTTGCAACTAAAATTCAGTAATTAAGCATAGATTTCATTCATAGATTAAGCAGTCATTCTTTATACAAACAGTTCAACTCGACAGCTGAACCGACCAAACTTTTCCCCAATTGTTGCCAACCACGTACTGAAATAGCTAGTTCAACTATATATACTAGCTAATTTTAAGTACGTTGTACAGTTCCACCACATCTATAGTCAGATGAACTGAACAAAATAGCCCCTAAATACTACTACGGAGGGGCTTTGTACTACTTCTGGCAGCCTCTCCTCTGCCGAGCGCGCTTAGTAAGAGGCAGAGGATGAGGAGCCTACCAACGAGCTGGATAACTGCAATACGGTGCCTGCCGCTGCTGCACCTTCAGCGACGCTCACCTCGAACGCCCTCTGCCGCTCCAGGCGACCCCTCTCCAAGCGGTGGTTCTCCTCGTAGATCTCCTGATTCCTCGCCTCTACGGCAGCGTGTGCTGCGGCCACGGTGGCGGTAAGGCTCTTTGCGTGCTCGAAGAGGCGCTCCTCCTCCTCCCGCAGGACCTCGATGTAGCGCGCAAGGTTGCTGACGCACGTGCGGGCCTCCACCTTCGCCTCCCGCATTCGGGCGGCGGTGGCGGAGCGGGTGATGACCCCTGCGGTCGACGGTGGACTGGCGGCCACGGCGGCCGACGATGGGGTGGCGGCCACGACCACCACCTCCCGCCTTCGGGCCGCGGCGGCGGAGCGGGTGATGGCAACGGTGGCCGGCAGTGGGGTGGCGGCCACGACGGCCACCTCCCGCCTTCGGGCCGCGGCGGCGGAGCGGGCGATGGCCCTGGCTTTCGACGGTGGTGTGGCGGCCACGACGGCAGACAGTGGGGTGGTGGCTACGGCAGCCGGCAACAGCTGCCGACGGGCAGTGGCGGCAGAGCATGTGGTGGGTGTTCCGTGCACACCCAACAGGGAAGCCACGCGCACTACACTATGCCGGGGACTACGCCGCCGCCGCGGTGTAGCCTCCCAGCTGGAGCTGTCCTCTCATGACGGCGGAGTGGCTGAGCGACGATGACGGACCGGTGCCATTGGCGATTGTGGGAGAAGCAGACGAGATAAGCTACAGGGAGGGAGGGGAAAATGCGACACAGGACTCGCCGCCCGTGAGGGTTTATATAGCAGGCCGGTAAGCATTGGGATTTTGGGGGATTTCACCGAGTCGGGCGGGAAGCTTGCGCGGGAACCTGCGCAGTTGCGTGGGAACGGGCTCACCGATGATTCATTGGTGCCACTTCGAACCACCGTTTGGCCAAAAGAACGACCCCGCTCGCTGCTCAAGCTTGCGCTCTAAGCCGTCTGCGGCAGCGGGGTGACAAGACGTGCGAGAGGAGGACGAAAGGACACGTACACATACGGTTAATAAAATAAAAACGTTTGCGATTAAATTACCTACTACCCCCGTCCTGGTTTATAAGTCGTCTATGTATTTTTGTGCCAAATTTTGACTAGAGACTTAACTAATAAAATACGAATGCATGTCGCTAGAGATTATATCGTTGGATTCGTATTTGAACATAGTTTCCAATTATATAATTTTTGTAACATGCATTAACATTTTGTTGGATAAATTTAAGGTCAAAATATGGCACATAATATAAAGGGGACTAATAGACCAAGACGGTGGTAGTAGCACAGGTAGTAGCACACAGCCGCTCTCTACGCAACGACGCAACTGTCGGCCGGCTTGTATGACGAAGACATGTACCTAGGGTAGGGTAATAGGCATGACCTAGATACCCTTACCCGAGGACACTGCCCTAAGGCCAAGGACATTCAAAGGATAGCATCATCTACCGACTGAAATCGCCACAGGGTGCAACCCACTCGACCAACAGTTCACTCGGATAACCCAATTCCATTCGACCGGGGTGTACTCACTCGACCACACCAGAAACCACTCGGAAGACAGAAGATCTAAGGCCACTCAGGATGGCAAGGGTCAGGCGTTCACTCCGTAGTCTTAATGATCATTTATTTGCCTTTATTGCTGGTGTTATCAGTAATGTCCTGTCTTTATAGACATTGAACCCCTTGTAACGTGGGACGATTGGGGTCCTGGCGCACTCTATATAAGCCACCCCCCTCCTCAGGCACAAGGGTTTGCACCCCCTGTAACTTCACGCATAATTCAATCGACCGAGCCTCAGGGCACCGTGACGTAGGGCTGTTACTTCCTCCGAGAAGGGCCTGAACTCATAGATCTTGCGTGCACCACCTCACGGTAGCTAGGATCTTGCCTCCTCATACCTACCCCCCATTCTACTGTCAGACTTAGAACCACGACAGTTGGCGCCCACCGTGGGGCTGGTGTCTTAGCGACTTTCCGGTGAGGTTGCGATTTTTTCCGATTCCCATCATCATGGTTTCGGGTGGAGGTTTGGCTGAGGGCCACGAGATCCGTCTCGGCGCCCTCGTCTTCATCGCCGACGACTCCGCCTGGCTCCAGGAGGCCCCCTCGACGTCGAGACATTCCCCGTCCGCGGGGCGACGCACTTTCGCGCATGTGTCCATGGCGTCCTTCTGCGGCAGCCGTCGACCCAGTATCGGTTGTTTCCTACGGCGTCTTCGTTCCCTGCTGTTCGCCATCGCAAGCGATCCGGTCGATCGCGGCTTCAGCGGTGGGTGAAGCATGCAGTGGCACGTCAATCGGCCACCCCTCAAGTCGCGACGATCGAGCCCGATGAATCTCTCTACGGCCTGTTCGATCTGTCGACTGGCTCCGTCGAGACTCTGTCCGAGTGCGACAGCAGCGATCCTGCGGTGGAGGTCCTGATGGTCGACACGCCGCGTAGCCCACCTGGCATGCGTCGCAACGGAGGCGGCGACGGCGGTGCCGATCCGTCGCGTGTTCACGAGGAATACCACCCCGAAACCCTCTCTTCACAGCGGAGGGAGGAACTTCACCGCCGTAACGAGGAAGCACTCCACACGCCCATCGTCGGAGAGACCTCTGAGGCTCGGGCCTTCGAGGCAGCGCGCTTGGCCACTTTGGCTGAACACACTCGACTGGAAAATCTTCAGCATGCACTCGACGAACGTGCTCGGCAGCGGATTCCTGAGTCCAGTCGACGGCGACAATTGTTCCCTCCTGAACCTCAGGTATACCGCACTCCGATTCAGAATCTTGCAGCCGCAGCTCGTATAGCAGAATCCATCCAGCCATCCTAGTCAGAAGCTGGACGAGGTTTGATGCAGATCCGGGCTCTGCTCCGGGCGGCAGGAGACCAAAACACTGCAGTATCACAGTCGCGTAACAGAATCCATAGCAGATCTATGGTGGCTGACACAGTTCAGTCGGCTCACAGCCCAAGATCGCCTCCGCGGCTTGAGGGGTGGGTGCATCGCCAGGATCAGCACTTGGGTCGGATCCACGAGCAGTACGATCATCGACTCGGCCGTGATGACCGCCGTCGAGCGCCTACACCCCCTCCGAGAAGCGGATCATATGTGCCCCGGCACTATGATGACAGGCGCCCGTACAGCGGAGGGCGAAGGACGCTGGTCGACCCAAGAGAGCCAGGGTTTGATGCGAGGTCAATTTTAGTGCAAGGTTTGGTCGACAGGAACCAAGCACACAGAGAGGGGCAAGGCAGGGATCACCCGAGTGGAAGCAGGATTCATGTTTCGGGGCCCGAGTGTTTTAGCAGAGCTATCAGAGCCACTGAGATCCCCCCCAACTTCAGGTTGGCGACTGGGGTTAGTAAGTTCACCGGTGAGTCGAAGCCTGACACTTGGCTGAAGATTACCAAGTGGCTGTCCAGATCGGTGGTGGAAATGATGAGGTAGCTATGAAACACCTTCCTCTCATGCTGGAAGGGTCGGCCAGAGCATGGCTGAATCAGTTGGCTCCAGGCAGTATATTCAGCTAGGAGGAGTTAGCCCGAGTGTTTGTCAGGACATTCGAGGGCACATGCAAACGACCTGCGGGGTTGACAGAATTGCAACATTGTGTACAGAAGCCGAATCAATTTCTGAGGGATTACATCCAAAGATGGACCACATTACACCACACAGTAGAAAATGTATCCCAACACCAAGCAGTTTGTGCCTTCAAGGAAGGCGTTCGGTATCGTGAGCTTAACTTGAAATTCGGTCGGACAGGAGATATGTCTCTGACCCGAATGATGGAAATAGCCACCCGGTATGCTAATGGTGAAGAAGAGGACCGACTCCGCAGTGGGAAGGGCAAGCCAGTCGCCCAAGACACCGGAGTGGGTCGGAAGCAGAAACGCAAAGCCGAGCCAGCAGGTCCAGGTGAAGCTGCAGTTGTAAGTCAAGGGAAATTCAAGGGGAAGCCCAAGGGACCCTGGATCCCCAAGAAGGTGAAAGATCAGGCTGGGAACGATGTGTTGGACTTGCCATGTCACATTCACACCAAGAAGGATGAAGAGGGAAATCTGATTTATCCCAAACATACCACTCGACAATGTCGGCTCCTGATCCAGCAGTTCCGAGAGAAACAGCCCAATGAAAAGGAAAAAGAGTCTGACAAGGATGGTGATCAGGAAGAAGATGATGACGGTTTCCCTAACGTCAATTCCACTTTGATGATTTTTGCTGACATTGAGAGTAAAAGTCGACTGAAAGTCATCAACAGAGAGGTAAACATGGTTGCTCCGGCAACGACGACATATTTGAAATGGTCAAAGACTCCCATCACATTCGACCAATCTGACCACCCACCGCACATCGCCACCCCCGGGAGGCAAGCGTTGGTGGTCGACCCGGTCATTGGGGGCACCCGACTGACCAAAGTCTTGATGGACGGTGGCAGCGGCTTGAACATTTTGTACGCAGAGACTCTTCATGGGATGGGCATTCCGATGTCCAGGCTCAGTGAGAGCAACATGCGGTTCCACGGTGTCATTCCAGGGAGGAAAGCTGATTCACTCGGACAGATCACTCTTGACGTGGTTTTCGGTGACTCAAAGAATTACCGCAAGGAGAAGCTGACATTTGAAGTTGTGGATTTTCACAGTGCCTATCATGCTATTCTGGGCAGAACTGCATATGCCCGTTTCATGGCTCGACCGTGTTACGTGTACCTCAAGCTGAAGATGCCTGGCCCCAGGGGCGTGATCACGGTCACTGGCAATCGGCAACGAGTAGAAGAGTGCCTCCAGAAGGGCTCTAAGATTGCCGATGAACAGATGGCAGCGATTGAAATGGAAGAATATAGGAAGACTGCAGATCTGAGCGATTTGTTGCGGGCTAAGAAGCCTGCTTCCGAGTCTGCATTTCAGCCATCCGGTGAAACAAAGCCTGTTCACATTCACCCGACCGATCCCAGTGCTGCACCGACTCATATCTCAACAACACTCGACAGTAAATAGGAAGAAGCGCTCAACCAGTTCCTCCGTGAGAACAGGGACATCTTCGCATGGAAGCTGTCTGACATGCCGGGTGTACCCAGGGGGCTGGCTGAGCACCGTTTGCGAGTCGATCCAAAGGCAAAACCCGTGAAAGAGCACCTCCGTCGGTCCGCTGCGGAGAAGAGAAAGGCAATCGGCGAAGAGGTGGCTCGGCTTTTGGCAGCTGAGTTCATCCGCGAGATTTACCACTCCGAGTGGCTCGCCAATGTTGTCATGGTTCCCAAGAAGGACGATTCACTCCGTATGTGCATTGATTTCAAGCATATCAATCGGGCCTGCCCGAAAGATCATTTTCCTCTCCCCCGCATCGATCAGATAGTCAACTCAACAGCGGGATGTGAACGATTGTCCTTCCTGGATGCATATTCCGGGTACCACCAGATCCGACTGTATGGACCTGACGAAATAAAAACAGCTTTTATCACCCCATTCGGGTGCTTTTGCTACATCACCATGCCCTTTGGTCTCAAAATTGCTGGTGCCACATTCATGCGCATGATACAGAAGTGTCTGCAAGCTCAAATCAGTCGGAATGTGGAAGCATACATGGATGACATCGTGGTTAAGTCGCGCAAAGGTTCTGACCTGCTGACTGACCTTGCCAAAACCTTTGCCAATTTGAGAAGATATGATATCAATCTTAGTCCGTCGAAGTGTACATTTGGAGTTCCAAGTGGAAAGTTACTCGGTTTCCTCGTTTCCGAACGTGGGATCGATGCAAACCCAGAGAAAGTTGGTGCAATCCTCCGAATGAAACGCCCTGTGCGTGTACACGACGTTCAGAAGCTTACTGGTTGTTTGGCCGCTTTGAGTCGATTCATCTCTCGCCTCGGTGAAAAGGCATTGCCTCTTTACCGACTGATGAAGAAATCTGATAAGTTCGAGTGGACTCCTGAAGCTGACGCAGCGTTTGCAGAGCTCAAAGCCCTGCTTTCCACCCAGCCGGTGCTTGCTGCTCCAATCAGCAAAGAGCCTTTACTGCTTTATATAGCAGCCACTGGACAGGTTGTCAGTACAGTAGTCACGGTCGAGCGGGAAGAAGAAGGTAAAACCTACAAGGTTCAACGCCCAGTGTATTATATTTCTGAAGTCTTAACTCCATCCAAGCAGAGATATCCACATTATCAGAAGCTTGTCTATGGAATCTACTTGACCATGAAGAAGGTTGCACATTACTTCTCAGATCATTCGATTACAGTTATCAGCGATGCTCCATTGTCAGAAATTCTGAACAACAGAGATGCAACTGGCCGAGTGGCAAAGTGGGCGATTGAACTCCTTCCGCTGGATATCAAGTTTGAGGCAAAGAAAGCGATCAAGTCTCAAGCGATAGCAGATTTCCTCGTCGAGTGGATTGAACAACAGTTACCGACCCAGATACAGTCGGAACATTGGACTATGTTCTTCGACGGGTCCAAGATGTTGAATGGTTCAGGCGCTGGAGTGGTCCTGGTATCTCCATGAGGCGACAACCTCAGATATGTTCTCCAGATTCACTTTGATTCCTCCAACAATGAAGATGAATATGAGGCACTCTTGTATGGGTTGCGTATGGCCATTTCACTCGGCGTCCGCCGCCTAATGGTTTACAGTGACTCTGATTTAGTGGTTAATCAAGTGATGAAGGAGTGGGATGTCAGGAGCCAAGCTATGACTGGTTATTGCAATGCGGTGAGAAAGTTAGAAAAGAAGTTTGAAGGGCTAGAGCTCCACCATATACCCCAACTGAAGAATCAAGCAGCTGATGACTTGGCGAAGATAGGATCCAAGCGGGAGCCTATTCCCAGCAATGTGTTTTTGGAGCATATTCATGCACCATCAGTTCAAGAAGATACCTTCACAGAAGAGCCCCCACAGACTAAAAGTTCCACTGATCTGACTGAAGTTGAAATCCCAGCTGTGGTCGACTTGATCATGGAAGTTTTGATTGTTGTTCCAGATTGGACAGTGCCGTATATCGCATATATTCTCAGGAAAGAGCTTCCAGAGGATGAAGAAGAGGCTCGCCAGATTGTCCGTCGATACAAAGCCTTCACAGTAATGGGGGAGCAACTCTATAGAGAAAGTGTCACGGGGGTCGTTCAGAAATGCATCACTCCGGAAGAAGGCCGAATGATCCTCGATGATATTCACTCGGGAACCTGTGGTCACCATGCATCTTCTTGGGCCATCGTGGCCAAAGCGTATCGAGCAGGGTTTTATTGGCCGCGGGCAAAAGAGATAATTGACAAATGTGAGGGCTGTCAGTTCTACTCCAACATGTCCCACAAACCCGCTTCAGCCCTGAAGACCATTCCACTCATCTGGCCATTCGCTGTTTGGGGTTTGGATATGGTGGGACCTCTGAAGACTGGCAGGAGTGGTTTCACCCATGTGCTTGTAGCAGTCGACAAGTTCACCAAGTGGATCGAAGCTAAACCTGTCAAAAACCTGGATGCAAGTACTGCGGTCAGCTTCATCAGAGGGTTAACATTTAGATATGGAGTCCCACACAGCATCATCACAGATAATGGGTCGAACTTTGATTCTGATGAGTTTCGAGCTTTCTGTGCATCCCAAGGTACTCGGGTCGACTATGCTTCAGTCGCCCACCCTCAGTCGAATGGACAGGCAGAAAGAGCGAACGGTTTGATTCTCAAAGGTCTGAAACCTCGATTGATGCGCGACCTCAAACATGCGGCCGGCGCTTGGGTAGATGAGCTACCATCAGTCCTTTGGGGATTAAGAACAACACCAAATCGGTCGACTGGTCGAACCCCCTTCTTCATGGTCTATGGGGCTGAGGCTGTGCTGCCGAGTGACTTGCTTCACAATGCGCCCCGAGTAGAACTTTTTTCAGAAGCTGAAGCAGAACGAGCTCGAGAAGATGCTGTTGATCTTCTGGAAGAAGAAAGAGAGATGGCCTTGATCCGATCGACCATTTATCAGCAAGACCTTCATCGATTATATGCCAGAAATGTGAAGGGTCGAGCATTTCAGGAAGGGGACCTTGTGCTCCGAGTGGACCAGCAACGGCCTCACAAACTTGCCCCCGCTTGGGAAGGTCCCTTCATCGTCACCAAGGTGCTCCACAACGGAGCGTATCACCTCTACAATGTGGAGCATAATAAAGACGAGCCACGCGCTTGGAATGCGGAGCTACTCCGCCGTTTTTATACTTAAGTGTTCAGACTGATGAGATGTAATAAAGAGTACCTTTTAGTTCGTTTATCAAAGACATGGTTTTATAGTCTCCTAAATGATTGTTGTTACTAATACATGTGTCCAAAATCCCCCAGTGGGTGGCTTAGCCGCGAATCCGATTCGCCTAAGTTTGTAAAATCCTACCGAGTGATGAGGAACCCTCTCACTCGGGGGCTTAGCTGCAGTCCTGTACTCGCCTAAGTTTAAAAAAAATCCTATCGAGTGATGAGCAACCCTCTCACTCGGGGGCTTAGCTGCAGTCCTGTACTCGCCTAAGTTTAAAAAATCCTACCGAGTGATGAGCAACCCTCTCACTCGGAGGCTTAGCTGCAGTCCTGTACTCGCCTAAGTTTAAAAAATCCTACCGAGTGATGAGCAACCCTCTCACTCGGGGGCTTAGCTGCAGTCCTGTACTCGCCTAAGTTTAAAAAATCCTACCGAGTGATGAGCAACCCTCTCACTCGGGGGCTTAGCTGCAGTCCTGTACTCGCCTAAGTTTAAAAAATCCTACCGAGTGATGAGCAACCCTCTCACTCGGGGGCTTAGTTGCAGCCCTGTACTCGCCTAAGTTTAAAACATGCTCCATCCTGATCTGCAAGGATGACGAGGCGCAGGTCATCCGCGATCCTCTCCTCAGAACTGCGTCTGTTCCGAGTGAAGATACAAGTTCCACTCGGAAATAAAAACAAGCATATTTAAGGGCAAACTAAGTTCGGACGAAGGAGCTTAAAAGTACTCGAGCATCAGGCCCGAAGGGGTTTTACGGTTACAAAATCACTCGGCATACCGAGGCAAATTGAACCGGATCATAAAAGTTCGGACGAAGGAGCTCAAAGTTCTCGGGCATCAGGCCCGAAGGAGTTTTACGGTTACAGAATCACTTGGCATACCGAGGCAAATTGAATCAGATCATAAAAGTTTCATTCACTCCGTAGAGGGGCTGGCAGGCTCGACAAACTCGTCCAGGTCGATTCCATCTGCGATTCGAGTAGAAGCAGCAATTAAGGTCTCCATGAAAGACTAGAAGTCAAGTTTCTTGGTGTTGGCGACCTTGATTGCCACTAGCTTCTCTTCTCTGGCTTCCTTGCAGTGGACGCGAACCAGGGACAAAGCTACGTCAGCACCGCATCGAGCAGCGGACTTCTTCCACTCCTGCACTCGACCAGGAATCTCGTTAAGTCGAATCATCAGAGACTCGAGATCGTTTCGGAGCGTGTCCCCTGGCCAGAGCGCTGTGTCGATCCGCGAAACTGCAACCTTGAGTCGAGCAAGATATTCCAAGGCACTGGCAAGGCGAGACTCCAGTCGGAGCACATTCATGGCTGCTTCATCTTTGACAGGGGAGTTGATGGGGTCCAAGTTCGTCTCGACTCGCCCAGTTTCTTCCTCGAAGTCTTGACAGAATTCTACACTCGCAGAGAAATAATGAGTCGACAGCGGTATGATGAGTCGACGAAAGCAAACCAATCGCACAGAGAAAAGTACCTTCAAGCATGAGGAATAATTTTTTGGCGAGTCCTCCCAGGTAGTTCTCCAGCTTGTCCCTCCTGCGGGTGATGTCTTCTACTTTGTCGGTCAGGGTCCGCTTGTCCTTCTTTAGATGAGTCACTTCTTTGTTGGCTTCGTCAAGAGCAGCCTTCAGCTTGGCATTCTCTCCCTCCAGCTGTCCGACTGAGGCCATCTTTTGGTCGGCAAGCGCCGTTTTGTCTTCGGCGGTTTTCTTCGCAACCGCAAGGTCAAGGTCCTTCTTCTCCAAAGCTTGTCTCGTTGTTTCTAGAAAGAATAACATTCGAATCAGAAAAAGGAGGAGAGAAGATGGCAAGAGAACCGGTCGACAAGCTTTCCTTACCAGCAGCGTCATCCTTAGCCTTCTGCAAGTTGTTTCGAGCCAACTCCGGGTCAAGATTGAGCTGGATTTGCTTCTTCTCCAAGTCGGCAAACCGGGCTCCAAGATCACAAGATTTCTGTGTTCAGAAGATAGTCAGTCGGCAGACACAAAGACTACTGCCGAATCAAACATTCGCCAATAGTCTCGGGGACTACACCCAGTGGGTGCACTCAGCGTGCCCCCACTGGTCCGACTCTTTCAATCGACTTGGTCCGTCCAGTCAAAAAAAACTCAGACCATAGCCGACTGCCCGCAGTCGACTATGGTCTCGGGGACTACACCCAGTGGGTGCACTCAGCGTGCCCCCACTGGTAAAGGTTCCACTCGGCATGATCTACCCAGCCCGAGTGGAAAAGATCTGTTAAAAGACCGCCGCCGAATCAAACATTCGACGGCGGTCTCGGGGACTACACCCAGTGGGTGCACTCAGCGTGCCCCCACTAGTTCAGAGATTCGATCAGCACAACCTAGTGGACTCAAGTGGAAAAACTACTCAACAGAAGTTAAAACACCCACCGGGTGTGCAGACTGACAATGGATGTGCAATTAAGGTTCCAAAACGCTCATCCACGGACGTCTTGTGGATAAAGCAGCAGTTTCTAAATATCATATCCTAACAGAACAAGCGTCAAGACGGAGTTCAATCGGAAGTAAGCTAACCTGGACATTGGCCTGAAGTGCTGAGCTGGCATCATAGGCAGCTTGATTGGCCTCGCGCACCACCTTCATCTGATCCATCATAACGCCAGCCTGGCGTATAGCCTCCTTGGCAGCACTCACTTGGTCTTCTGGGACGTGATGGGCGGTGGGAGGTGCAGTCGGTGTATCAGTTGCAGTAGCTTGAGAGCTTGAAGCATGAAGTTGGACAGACGAAGCATTAGTCGGTTCCAAAGACAGTTTACAAATTAGAGTAAAAGTCACTCGACATCGAAGGTCTGACCTTGTCTGGTTCGTTATCAGCGCCGAGTGGCAGGATTCTTCTAGACCCCCTAGGGTTGTCTTTGTTTCCGGTAATGCTCTGCAGCCACCGCGCCACCGTCTCCTCGGCAACTTCCTCTGGGTGGATCCGAGCAGAATCATCGGCGCCCGAATACATCCACATAGGATGATCGCGGGCCTGGAGCGGCTGGATGCGGCGAGTGAGAAACACCTCTAGCAAATCCATGCCGGTCACACCATCGCGGACAAGTTGGATTACGCGGTCAACCAACATATTCACCTCCGCCTTTTCTTCTGGAGTCACTTTCAAGGAAGAGGGCTTTTCAATCCGCCCCATGGTAAAGGGAGGAAGGCCAGTCGACTGACCAGGAGTTGGTTTGTCCTTACAATAAAACCAGGTCGACTGCCACCCTCTGACCGAATCGGGAAGAGTCATAGGTGGAAAAGTGCTTTTTCCTCTCATCTGGATCCCTAGACCTCCGCACATCTGGATCACGTGCGTCCTCTCATCACTCGGATTGGCCTTTTCCGCAGACTGTGAGCGGCAAGTAAAGATGTGTTTGAAGAGACCCCAATGCGGTCGACAACCCAGGAAATTCTCACACATAGAGACAAACGCAGCAAGGTATGTGATGGTGTTCGGAGAAAAGTGATGAAGTTGAGCCTCGAAAAAGTTCAGAAAACCTCGGAAAAAAGGATGAGGGGGCAGAGAAAAACCACGGTCGACGTGGGACGCGAGGAGGACGCACTCACCCACCTGCGGCTGCGGCTCGGTCTCATCACCTGGCAGCCTCCAGGATCCATGGGTGATCAAGCCCCCCTCGACCAGATCCTCCATATCCTCTTGCTGAATCGTGGAGCGAATCCAATCGCCCTGGATCCAGCCGGGCGGCAGGCCGGATCTCGACGATGAGCCACCCCGACTCGTCTTCTTGCCCTTCGCTGCCGCCGTCGCTTTCTTCGCACGCTCCAAGGCCGCCGTCTTCTCCTTACCCATCGCGGCAGGCTGCGCTCGGGCGGGGCGGCGGCATCGAAGGTGGCGGCGAATGTGGTGGTGAAACAGGAGAAGAGGAAAGAGATGGGGAGCACAGTACCGGGCTCATCGACCCCGATGCCTTATATGGGCCTGCTCCCGAGTGGCTGACTAGTGGGCCCAGGCAATCCAGTCAAATCCCGCAATAGTCGCGCGCTGGATACGTGGCGAAAAAGGTGGTGCGAGAATCGAGGCGTCCCTGCCTAACCCGCTCCGTCTACTGCGGTACTCTCCGTCCCGCGCGCTTCTTCAAATTTCGAATCCCGTGAGATCCGGAAAGCGGCAGCGTGACCAATCGCGCTGAGGATCTTATACCATACCAACACTCAGAGCTTATCAGCAAAAATCACTCGACGACCTCTGAATTGACCCAGGCGACTAAAAATGAAGTTGAAGTTTTTACAAAGATCACCGGCCCGGTTAGGATGCCTCTGAAGCATATAAATTGGGTCGGAACCATCTTCAACCCCTTCTCCACTCGGACCCAGATCCATTCGGGGGCTAATGACGAAGACATGTACCTAGGGTAGGGTAATAGGCCTGACCTAGATACCCTTACCCGAGGACACTGCCCTAAGGCCAAGGACATTCAAAGGATAGCATCATCTACCGACTGAAATCGCCACAGGGTGCAACCCACTCGACCAACAGTTCACTCGGATAACCCAATTCCATTCGACCGGGGTGTACTCACTCGACCACACCAGAAACCACTCGGAAGACAGAAGATCTAAGGCCACTCAGGATGGCAAGGGTCAGGCGTTCACTCCGTAGTCTTAATGATCATTTATTTGCCTTTATTGCTGGCGTTATCAGTAACGTCCTGTCTTTATAGACATTGAACCCCTTGTAACGTGGGACGGTTGGGGTCCTGGCGCACTCTATATAAGCCACCCCCCTCCTCAGGCACAAGGGTTCGCACCCCTTGTAACTTCACGCATAATTCAATCGACCGAGCCTCCGGGCACCGAGACGTAGGGCTGTTACTTCCACTGAGAAGGGCCTGAACTCATAGATCTTGCATGCACAACCTCACCGTAGCTAGGATCTTGCCTCCTCATACCTACCCCCCATTCTACTGTCGGACTTAGAACCACGACAAGCATGCTTAACTGGCGTAGCTAGCAAACTGAACATGGGACCTTATAGTGAGCTAATAAGACAAGCTACTCCTTATCATCAGAGATATCGATGATGATTGGCTCCTTGGACATGGAAGAGGGCGAGGCCTCCACATCGTGGGTGCCCTCGTCATAGTGGTGAGTTGCCTGAGCCGCTCCGGGCACCAACCTGCTGGCTCTCGAGTTGAGGTAAGCACGTGCACGCTGAGAAAACACCGAGGGTGGCCTCGAGAAAATGCCACGAACTGTCGTTTAAAGCAGCCAACCGCGTCACGGCGTCGGCGCGCGAGGCGTCGACAGTGGCCTCGACGGCAAGGTGCTCCTCCAAGATCTGGGGGTCGGCACGAATGGCAGCCATCGCGACCTCATCCGCGCGTGCGGCCGTGATTTGCTTCTCCGCTGCCAAATGCTCCTTGAGCTCCTGGCTATACTGCATGCACCATGGCTCAGGGCGGTGCTTATTTGGTGGAGCGGTCGGTGATTTGGGTGGAAGGTGTCGCACCAGCGGTCGGGGCATGTGGGATGTGGAAGGAGGAGGAGGATGGGGGTCGGGTGTGGATTACCTGCCTGGATAGATGAGGCCGAGCAGCGTGAAGGAGGGTCGCCGGCGAGGAGGCGGCGCTGCAAGCAAGGAGTGAAGGTTTCAACTTGGAAAGGAAAGCGGAAACATGGGAAATGTCGGTTTTGGTAAGGGGGAGGGGGCGGGGAGGTAGATATTTTCGCGGAAGCCGAAAATTTTGAATCGGTGCAGCGAAAAAACTGGCGCGCAAAGTTTC
This sequence comes from Thinopyrum elongatum, assembly GCA_011799875.1. Taxonomy (NCBI): domain Eukaryota; kingdom Viridiplantae; phylum Streptophyta; class Magnoliopsida; order Poales; family Poaceae; genus Thinopyrum; species Thinopyrum elongatum. The sequence goes on from CM022298.1 coordinate 194,581,091, forward strand.
ATCACACACGGTCCCTTATTCAGCACTGTGTATGATATGTGAACATCACAAACGATTCATATAGCTTAACCCGTGTGTGATGAGTTTGAACGTGCAAATTTTGGTTCGAATTTCCCTGGTTATAGTGGTCATCCACGTCATTGCATAATTTCGGTACACAAAGGAGACTACAGCACACCCACACTTCTTAATCGAGCAAGCTCAGCAATTAAACAGAGCTAGCTAACCAGAACATTACTCTAACAAATTAAAGACCGGCTCTCTTAATTAAACAAAACAAAGAGTACTACTACGGCTGGTGCTCGTCGATCTCCTCCGCCTCCTCCATGTCCAGCTCACGCCCGACGGTCTCCTGGGGAAGGGGCTCCATGGCATCCATCGCACCATACTCGGCAAGCATCTCTCCATCCGCGTTCGCCATCTCTTTGGAAAAGGCCGCCATGAGCTGGGCGTGGGCGGTCGTGATCTGGGCTTGGACGGGCTCCGTCGTGGCAAGGTATGCGGCGGAGGAACGGACGGCTCCTCGAACGCTCTCGGTGATTGCCAACTCTTCGACCGTGGGTTGCCGACCGTTGTCGGAGAAGCTTCGTTCGATTTGTGCGGTGACTGCCACGAGCTAGGCGTGGGCGGCCTCGACATGGTCGTGGGCAGCCTCCATCAGGGCTAAGGCCACCGCTCCGGAACGGACAGCTGCTGTGCCGCTCTCGCCAGTTGCTATCCCCGAGGCAGATGTTGCTGCCGCCACCTGAGAAGCAACAGCGGCCGTTTCGGCTCCCTTGGCCGCCCGGTCGCAGATTGCGGCCGCGCTCATGCACCTTGTTAGCACGCGCATGGCGGTTGCGGCCACGCTCTCGCCAGAGTGGGCCGCCGAAGTTGGCCTCACGACGCGGGTCCACGTCCCCATCTTTCACCGGCGATGATTGAACAGTGAAATGATATTTGGGGAGCGAGCTAGTGTGCTTGACGCACCGGCTGTGGACTGTAGCCGACGCACCTTCTTGCGTAAGCCATAGGCGTACTATACTCCGACGGTGCTCCAAGATATTTTGTACTGCATCTCACATGTTGGTGATAATAAACTGTGTGCGATCTACTTGGTTTTTCATCTTGATTTGAAGTACATAATTGGGTGACAGCGGCAATGGAGGGTGTTTGAATTGCTAGAACTTTTATCTGCAGTGAACATGCAACTATAGGTGTGTCGTAAAAAAATTGGAATTATTCAGGGTTCGTTTGGACATTTTTATACATTAACTTGGTTTTCTAGCCATTTCAGGTGCACAATTCAAAATTAAACTACATGCACATGCTCCGGTGCACCAACATGGGTTGTAAAATCATATATGTGTCCATGGGTTTATGCTTATGTCCCATGCAAGAAATGGGGATGAATTTCGAACACCACGGCACCGTGGCTCTCCGGCAAACATTGAGGTACTTACTTTTGTAATTCTAGTAAATCCAAAACTTGTCTGAAATTCATGAACCTTGGCATGCTATCATGGAATGGCATCAACATGCTGGGGTAAAAAATATTGTCCCATTTGGGGAAGGTTATGGTATAAGCTTCTCACAAACCAGAGCTTCTCACAAGAAGCCTCATGGTTCCGTTAGGGAAACGTGTCACCTTTGTGGACAAAGCAATATTCGTCACCACTTCTTGCTTTCAATTTTTTCCTGGTGTCAACATAGAACAACAGGAGTGTCGTGTTAAATTTTGGAATTTTTTGGGGATCGTTTGGACATTTTTATACGTTAACTGAGTTTTCTAGGCTTTTATGTGCATAATTCAAAATTGAACTACATACACATGCTCGAGTGCATAAAAACGGGTTGAAAAATCAAATGTCTGTCCTTGGTTGCAAGCTTAGGTCACATGCAAGAAATGAGAATGAATGTCAAACACCTTGACACTGTTGCTCGGCCGCTAACATTGAGATACATGGTTTTAATATTCTAGTAAATCGAAAACTCATCTGAAATTCATGAAACTTGACATGATATCATGGAACGGCATCGACATGATGTGGTAAAAATATTGTCCCATTTGGACCAGGTTTGGGTATAAGCTTCTCGCAAGCCAGAGCTTCTCTCACAACAAGCCTGATGGTTTCGGTAAGGAACGTGTAACCTTGGGGGACGAAATGACATCTGTTGCCTCTTCTTACTTTCAAAAAATTTCTCGTGTCAACATAGAACAACAGGAATGTTGTGTCAATTTTTGGGATTTTTCGGGGTTCGCCTGGACATTTTTATACATTAACTGAGTTTTCTATGCATTTATGTGCATAATTCAAATTTGAACTACATGCACATGCTCCAGTGCATATAAATGGGTTCAAAATTGAAATGTGTGTCCTTGGTTGCATGCTTAAGTCCCATGCAAGAAATGAGAATGAATGGCAAACACCTTGCCATCGTCGCTCGGCCGCTAACATTGAGATACATGGTTTTTAAATTCTAGTAAATCGAAAACGTGTCTGGAATTTATGAAACTTGACATGCTAGCATGGAACGGCATCAACATGCCGTGGTAAAAATATTGTCCCATTTGGCGCAGGTTGGGGTATAAGTTTCTCACAAACCAGAGCTTCTCACAACAAGCCTCATGGTTATGGTAGGGAACATTTCACCTTTCGGGATGAAACGATATCCATTGCCTCTTCTTGATTTCAATTTTTTTTCTAGTGTCAACATAGAACAACATGAGTGTTGTGTTAATTTTAGGAATTTTTCGGGGTTCGTTTGGACATTTTTATACATTAACTGAGTTTTCTATGCATTTATGTGCGTAATTCAAATTTGAACTACAGGCACATGCTCCAGTGCATGTAAATTGGTTGAAAACCCAAATATGTGTCCTTGGTTGCATGCTTAGGTCCCATGCAAGAAATGGGAATGAATGTCAAACACCTTGCCACCGTCGCTCGGCCGCAAACATTGAGATACATGGTTTTTAAATTCTAGTAAATCCAAAACTCGTCTGAAGTTCATGAAACTTGACATGCTATCATGGAGCGGCATCAACATGTTGTGGTAAAAAAATTGTCCCATTTGGGGCAGGTTTGGGTATAAGCTTCTCGCAAACCAGAGTTTCTCACAACAAGCCTGATGGTTTCGGTAGGGAACATGCCACCTTTGGGGACGAAACGATATCCGTTGCCTCTTCTTGCTTTCAAAATTTTTCTAGTGTCAACATAGAACGATAGGAGTGTTGTGTCAATTTTTGGGATTTTTCGGGGTTCGCTTGCACATTTTTATACATTAACTGGGTTTTCTAGGCATTTTATGTGCATAATTCAAATTTGAACTACATGCACATGCTCCAGTGCAGAAAAATGGGTTGACATATCAAATGTGTGTCCTTGGGTGCATGCTTAGGTCCCATGCAAGAAATGAGAATGAATTTCAAACACCAGGGCACTGTTGATTGCCGGCAAAATGTTGAGATACTTTATTTTTAAATTCTAGTAAATCCAAAACTCGTCTGAAATTCATGAAACTTGGCATGCTATCATGGAATGGCACACGACATGCTGTGGTATTTTTCGTGTCCATTTTGAGAGAAGGCGCACTCGAATAACAGCCAACAAAGGCATTTTGAAACAAATAGCTGCCACTTTAACATCTCAAACGTTTGTATAATTTAAATCGTGTGCGTTCTGTTAACCATTCACGTGACTCCACGTGTCTCTCTTTTAATGGCTATAGGAGGTGCCGTGCGGACAGCTGCTTGACTGAACGGGAGGTGTGCGAGTGCAGTCTGGTGCGCAGGCTAATCGAGAGGCGTGCAAGTTGTCCTCCAATGCGCAGGCTCACCGGGAAGCGTGCGAGTTGTATGCTGCGCAGGCTCACTGGGAAGCGAGCCCTTTGACTTCCATGGCCGCCCACCTTGCTCGCATCCTCTCCATTAATGGCGCCTGAGCCGCTGTTTAATACGGGTGGCCTTAATGTTCGCCTCCTATTCCCCTCCCTCCCGCAGACCTCCACCAACACCATGGCGCAGAAGGATCATCTGCCACAAGTCTTCAAGTTTGGTGAAGTCGACTCCGAGCCGGAGGAGATAGAAAATAAGGAGGAATGGGGCCTCATGGACATGGCCCTGAACAAGCTGGCCACGGTGGTTGCTGCCCCCCGCACCCGTCCCAGCTCCCATCCCCGCGCCCGCGCCAGCGACCATTCCCGTAGCATTGACGGGCTGGTCACCGAGCACTATCACAGAGCTGAAAGCCGCGGGCGTCAGCGAGGTCTCCGCGGACCCGCGCGAGCTCGTGTACATGCCAGCACCAGCGCCCGTGCGCGCCCCTGCATCCACCACGGTGCCGGTCCCTGTGCATTTGCCTGCACCTGCCGCGCCCGTGCCCGTGCGCGCGCCCCCCTCGGTGGCATGGGACGCCGCCGTCGACCGCTACCTCGCAGCGCTTCCAGTTGCCGTCCTCCCACGCCCCGCCCGTCGATCGCACGACGACATGATGTTTGATTTCCAAGTGAAGAACATTCTGTGCTGCCTTGAAGACTTCAACAACGGCGTCCCGGAGGACGATAACGACAACGCCGGCGCAGCACGCCGCCTCCGCAGCCGCCGGAAATAGTTTTTTTTTGGGTTTAATACTGTATCTCGATCATATGAATATAAATTCGCAGTGTGACTGAATGAAAGATATGGTTTGAACGAACTTGCGTTTTTCTCTCTTAATGTACAGACTTATCAAACGATTTTCTTTAAAAAAAATGTCAATGGTTTTTAAATATAAAACACTCATCGCAAACGTTTTAGTTAGAACACCCGTATGCAAACCGACAGCTTCCCCAGGAAGCCAAGGGAAAATGTGTCGAGCAGGATTTGTGTAGCTCTTGATCGCAAACGTTTTAGATAGAACACCTGTATGCAAAGTGAGAGCTATGGTCTTCCCCAGTAAGTGAAGGGAAAATTTGCAGCGCAGGATTTGTGCATCTCTTCAACGCAAACGGTTCAGATTGAATACGGTATGCAAAGCCAGACTTCGGCGCTAAGCCAAGAGAAAATGTGCTGAGCAGGATTTGTACATCCCTTCAACGCAAACGGTTGTTTTGGATGACCCGTGTGCAACCACGTACAGACAATTTGGTAAGATTTGCATCTGTCATATTGGGTATATTGCCATTTGTCAAACTGGAAAGATTGACATTTGTTGATCTAGTAACATTGCCATTTGTCAACCTTGTAATACTGTGATTTGTCAAAATATGCAGCTAAAAATCACTAGCACTATCTAATATTTGCAACTAAAATTCAGTAATTAAGCATAGATTTCATTCATAGATTAAGCAGTCATTCTTTATACAAACAGTTCAACTCGACAGCTGAACCGACCAAACTTTTCCCTAATTGTTGCCAACCACGTACTGAAATAGCTAGTTCAACTATATATACTAGCTAATTTTAAGTATGTTGTACAGTTCCACCACATCTATAGTCAGATGAACTGAACAAAATAGCCCCTAAATACTACTACGGAGGGGCTTTGTACTACTTCTGGCAGCCTCTCCTCTGCCGAGCGCGCTCAGTAAGAGGCAGAGGACGAGGAGCCTACCAACGAGCTGGACAACTGCAATACGGTGCCTGTCGCTGCTGCACCTTCAGCGATGCTCACCTCGAACGCCCTCTGCCGCTCCAGGCGACCCCTCTCCAAGCGGTGGTTCTCCTCGTAGATCTCCTGATTCCTCGCCTCTGCGGCGGCGTGTGCTGCGGCCACGGCGGCGGTAAGGCTCTTTGCGTGCTCGAAGAGGCGCTCCTCCTCCTCCCGCAGGACCTCGATGTAGCGCGCAAGGTTGCTGACGCACGTGCGGGCCTCCACCTCCGCCTCCCGCATTCGGGCGGCAGTGGCGGAGCGGGTGATGACCCCGGCGGTCGACGGTGGGCTGGCGGCCACGGCGGCCGACGATGGGGTGGCGGCCACGACCACCACCTCCCGCCTTCGGGCCGCGGCGGCGGAGCGGGTGATGGCAACGGTGGCCGGCAGTGGGGTGGCGGCCACGACGGCCACCTCCCGCCTTCGGGCCGCGGCGGCAGAGCGGGCGATGGCCCTGGCTTTCGACGGTGGGGTGGTGGCCACGGCGGCAGATAGTGGGGTGGTGGCTACGGCAGCCGACAACAGCTGTCGACGGGCAGTGGTGGCGGAGCATGTGGTGGGTGTTCCGCGCACACCCCACAGGGAAGCCACGCGCACTACACTACGCCGGGGACTGCGCCGCCGCTGCGGTGTAGCCTCCCAGCTGGAGCTGTCCTCTGATGACGGTGGAGTGGCTGAGCGACGATGACGGACCGGTGCCATTGGCGATTGTGGGAGAAGCAGACGAGATAAGCTACAGGGAGGGAGGGGAAAATGCGACGCAGGACTCGCCGCCCGTGAGGGTTTATATAGCAGGCCGGTAAGCATTGGGATTTTGGGGGATTTCACCGAGTCGGGTGGGAAGCTTGCGCGGGAACCTGCGCAGTTGCGTGGGAACGGGCTCACCGATGATTCATTGGTGCCACTTCGAGCCACCGTTTGGCCAAAAGAACGACCCCGCTCGCTGCTCAAGCTTGCGCTCTAAGCCGTCTGCGGCAGCGGGGTGACAAGACGTGCGAGAGGAGGACAAAAGGACACGTACACATATGGTTAATAAAATAAAAATGTTTGCGATTAAATTACCTACTACCCCCGTCCTGGTTTATAAGTCGTCTATGTGTTTTTGTGCCAAATTTTGACTAGAGACTTAACTAATAAAATACGAATGCATGTCGCTAGAGATTATATCGTTGGATTCGTATTTGAACATAGTTTCCAATTATATAATTTTTGTAACATGGATTAACATTTTGTTGGTTAAATTTAATGTCAAAATATGGCACATAATATAAAGGGGACTAATAGACCAAGACGGCGGTAGTAGCACACGGCCGCTCTCTACGCAGCGACGCAACTGTCGGCCGGCTTGTATGACGAAGACATGTACCTAGGGTAGGGTAATAGGCCTGACCTAGATACCCTTACCCGAGGACACTACCCTAAGGCCAAGGACATTCAAAGGATAGCATCATCTACCCACTGAAATCACCACAGGGTGCAACCCACTCGACCAACAGTTCACTCGGATAACCCAATTCCATTCGACCGGGGTGTACTCACTCGACCACACCAGAAACCACTCGGAAGACAGAAGATCTAAGGCCACTCAGGATGGCAAGGGTCAGGCGTTCACTCCGTAGTCTTAATGATCATTTATTTGCCTTTATTGCTGGCGTTATCAGTAACGTCCTGTCTTTATAGATGTTGAACCCCTTGTAACGTGGGACGGTTGGGGTCCTGGCGCACTCTATATAAGCCACCCCCCTCCTCAGGCACAAGGGTTCGCACCCCCTGTAACTTCACACATAATTCAATCGACCGAGCCTCCGGGCACCGAGACGTAGGGTTGTTACTTCCTCCGAGAAGGGCCTGAACTCGTAGATCTTGCGTGCACAACCTCACCGTAGCTAGGATCTTGCCTCCTCATACCTACCCCCCATTCTACTGTCAGACTTAGAACCACGATAGTTGGCGCCCACCGTGGGGCTGGTGTCTTAGCGACTTTCCGGTGAGGTTGCGATTTTTTCCGATTCCCATCATCATGGTTTTGGGTGGAGGTTTGGCTGAGGGCCACGAGATCCGTCTCGGCGCGCTCGTCTTCATCGCCGACGACTCCGCCTGGCTCCAGGAGGCCCCCCTCGACGTCGAGACGTTCCGCGTCCGCGGGGCGACGCACTTTCGCGCATGTGTCTGCGGCGTCCTTCTGCGGCAGCCGTCGACCCAGTATCGGTCATTTCCTACGGCGTCTGCATTCAATGCTGTTCGCCGTCGCAAGCGATCCGGTCGATTGCGGCTTCAGCGGTGGGTGAAGCATGCAGTGGCACGTCAATCGGCCACCCCTCAAGTCGCGGCGATCGAGCCCGATGAATCTCTCTACGGCCTGTTCGATCTGTCGACTGGCTCCGTCGAGACTCTGTCCGAGTGCGACAGCAGCGATCCTGCGGCGGAGGTCCTGATGGTCGACACGCCTCGTAGCCCACCTGGCATGCGTCGCAACGGAGGCGGCGACGGCGGTGGCGATCCGTCGCGTGTTCACGAGGAATACCACCCCGAAACCCTCTCTTCACAGCGGAGGGAGGAACTTCACCGCCGTAACGAGGAAGCACTCCACACGCCCATCGTCGGAGAGACCTCTGAGGCTCGGGCCTTGGAGGCAGCGCGCTTGGCCACTTTGGCTGAACGCACTCGACTGGAAAATCTTCAGCATGCACTCGATGAACATGCTCGGCAGCGGATTCCTGAGTCCAGTCGACAGCGGCAATTGTTCCCTCCTTAACCTCAGGTATACCGCACTCCGATTCAGAATCTTGCAGCCGCAGCTCGTATAGCAGAATCCATCCAGCCATCCCAGTCAGAAGCTGGACGAGGTTTGATGCAGATCCGGGCTCTGCTCCGGGGGGCAGGAGACCAAAACACTGTAGTATCATAGTCGCGTAACAGAATCCATAGCAGATCTGTGGTGGCTGACACAGTTCAGTCGGCTCATAGCCCAAGATCGCCTCCGCGGTGTGAGGGGTGGGTGCATCGCCAGGATCAGCACTTGGGTCGGATCCACGAGTAGTACGATCATCGACTCGGCCGTGATGACCGCCGTCGAGCTCCTACACCCCCTCCGAGAAGCGCATCTTATGTGCCCCGGCACTATGATGACAGGCGCCCGTACAGCGGAGGGCGAAGGACGCCGGTCGACCCAAGAGAGCCAGGGTTTGATGCGAGGTCAATTTTAGTGCAAGGTTTGGTCGACAGGAACCGAGCACACAGAGAGGGGCAAGGCAGGGATCACCTGAGTGGAAGCAGGATTCATGTTTCGGGGCCCGAGTGTTTTAGCAGAGCTATCAGAGCCGCTGAGATCCCCCCCCAACTTCAGGTTGGCGACTGGGGTTAGTAAGTTCACCGGTGAGTCGAAGCCTGACACTTGGCTGGAAGATTACCGAGTGGCTGTCTAGATCGGTGGTGGAAATGATGAGGTAGCTATGAAACACCTTCCTCTCATGCTGGAAGGGTCGGCCAGAGCATGGCTGAATCAGTTGGCTCCAGGCAGTATATTCAGCTGGGAGGAGTTAGCCCGAGTGTTTGTCAGGACATTCGAGGGCACATGCAAACGACCTGCGGGGTTGACAGAATTGCAACATTGTGTACAGAAGCCGAATGAAACTCTGAGGGATTACATCCAAAGATGGACCACATTACACCACACAGTAGAAAATGTATCCCAACACCAAGCAGTTTGTGCCTTCAAGGAAGGCGTTCGGTATCGTGAGCTTACCTTGAAATTCGGTCGGACAGGAGATATGTCTCTGACCCGAATGATGGAAATAGCCACCCGGTATGCTAATGGTGAAGAAGAGGACCGACTCCGCAGTGGGAAGGGCAAGCCAGTCGCCCAAGACACCGGAGTGGGTCAGAAGCAGAAACGCAAAGCCGAGCCAGCAGGTCCAGGTGAAGTTGCAGTTGTAACTCAAGGGAAATTCAAGGGGAAGCCCAAGGGACCCTGGATTCCCAAGAAGGTGAAAGATCAGGCTGGGAACGATGTGTTGGACTTGCCATGTCACATTCACACCAAGAAGGATGAAGAGGGAAATCTGATTTATCCCAAACATACCACTCGACAATGTCGGCTCCTGATCCAGCAGTTCCGAGAGAAACAACCCAATGAAAAGGAAAAAAGAGTCTGACAAGGATGGTGATCTGGAAGAAGATGATGACGGTTTCCCTAACGTCAATTCCACTTTGATGATTTTTGCTGACATTGAGAGTAAAAGTCGACTGAAAGTCATCAACAGAGAGGTAAACATGGTTGCTCCGGCAACGACGACATATTTGAAATGGTCAAAGACTCCCATCACATTCGACCAATCTGACCACCCACAGCACGTCGCCACCCCCAGGAGGCAAGCGTTGGTGGTCGACCCGGTCGTTGGGGCACCCGACTAACCAAAGTCTTGATGGACGGTGGCAGCGGCTTGAACATTTTATACGCAAAGACTCTTCGTGGGATGGGCATTCCGATGTCCAGGCTCAGTGAGAGCAACATGCGGTTCCACGGTGTCATTCCAGGGAGGAAAGCTGATTCACTCGGACAGATCACTCTTGACGTGGTTTTCGGTGACTCAAAGAATTACCGCAAGGAGAAGCTGACATTTGAAGTTGTGGATTTTCACAGTGCCTATCATGCTATTCTGGGCAGAACTGCATATGCCCGTTTCATGGCTTGACCGTGTTACGTGTACCTCAAGCTGAAGATGCCTGGCCCCAGGGGCGTGATCACGGTCACTGGCAATCGGCAACGAGTAGAAGAGTGCCTCCAGAAGGGCTCAAAGATTGCCGATGAACAGATGGCAGCGATTGAAATGGAAGAATATAAGAAGACTGCAGATCCGAGCGATTTGTTGCGGGCTAAGAAGCCTGCTTCCGAGTCTGCATTTCAGTCGTCTGGTGAAACAAAGCCTGTTCACATTCACCCGACCGATCCCAGTGCTGCACCGACTCATATCTCAACAACACTCGACAGCAAATAGGAAGAAGCGCTCATCCAGTTCCTCCGTGAGAACTGGGACATCTTCGCATGGATGCCGTCTGACATGCCGGGTGTACCCAGGGGGCTGGCTGAGCACCGTTTGCGAGTCGATCCAAAGGCAAAACCCGTGAAAGAGCACCTCCGTCGGTCCGCTGCGGAGAAGAGAAAGACAATCGGCAAAGAGGTGGCTCGGCTTTTGGCAGCTGAGTTCATCCGCGAGATTTACCACTCCGAGTGGCTCGCCAATGTTGTCATGGTTCCCAAGAAGGACGATTCACTCCGTATGTGCATTGATTTCAAGCATATCAATCGGGCCTTCCCGAAAGATCATTTTCCTCTCCCCCGCATCGATCAGATAGTCGACTCAAGAGCGGGATGTGAACGATTGTCCTTCCTAGATGCATATTCCGGGTACCATCAGATCCGACTGTATGGACCTGACGAAATAAAAACAGCTTTTATCACCCCATTCGGGTGCTTTTGCTACATCACCATGCCCTTTGGTCTCAAAAATGCTGGTGCCACATTCATGCGCATGATACAGAAGTGTCTGCTAGCTCAAATCAGTCGGAATGTGGAAGCATACATGGATGACATCGTGGTTAAGTCGCGCAAAGGTTCCGACCTGCTGACTGACCTTGCCGAAACCTTTGCCAATTTGAGAAGATATGATATCAATCTTAATCCGTCGAAGTGTACATTTGGAATTCCAGGTGGAAAGTTACTCGGTTTCCTCGTTTCCGAACATGGGATCGATGCAAACCCAGAGAAAGTTGGTGCAATCCTCCGAATGAAACGCCATGTGCGTGTACACGACGTTCAGAAGCTTACTGGTTATTTGGCCGCTTTGAGTCGATTCATCTCTCGCCTCAGTGAAAAGGCATTGCCTCTTTACCGACTGATGAAGAAATCTGATAAGTTCGAGTGGACTCCTGAAGCTGACGCAGCGTTTGCAGAGCTCAAAGCCCTGCTTTCCACCCAGCCGGTGCTTGCTGCTCCAATCAGCAAAGAGCCTTTACTGCTTTATATAGCAGCCACTGGACAGGTTGTCAGTACAGTACTCACGATCGAGCGGGAAGAAGAAGGTAAAACCTACAAGGTTCAACGCCCAGTGTATTATATTTCTGAAGTCTTAACTCCATCCAAGCAGAGATATCCACATTATCAGAAGCTTGTCTATGGAATCTAGTTGACCATGAAGAAGGTTGCACATTACTTCTCAGATCATTCGATTACAGTCATCAGCGACGCTCCGTTGTCAGAAATTCTGAACAACAGAGATGCAACTGGCCGAGTGGCAAAGTGGGCGATTGAACTCCTTCCGCTGGATATCAAGTTCGAGGCAAAGAAAGCGATCAAGTCTCAAGCGATAGCAGATTTCCTCATCGAGTGGATTGAACAACAGTTACCGACCCAGATACAGTCGGAACATTGGACTATGTTCTTCGACGGGTCCAAGATGTTGAATGGTTTAGGCGCTGGAGTGGTCCTAGTATCTCCACGAGGCGACAACCTCAGATATGTTCTCCAGATTCACTTTGATTCCTCCAACAATGAAGCTGAATATGAGGCACTCTTGTATGGGTTGCGTATGGCCATTTCACTCGGCGTCCGCCGCCTAATGGTTTACAGTGACTCTGATTTAGTGGTTAATCAAGTGATGAAGGAGTGGGATGTCAGGAGCCAAGCTATGACTAGTTATTGCAATGCGGTGAGAAAGTTAGAAAAGAAGTTTGAAGGGCTAGAGCTCCACCATATACCCTGACTGAAGAATCAAGCAGTTGATGACTTGGTGAAGATAGGATCCAAGCGGGAGCCTATTCCCAGCAATGTGTTTTTGGAGCATATTCACGCACCATCAGTTCAAGAAGATCCCTTCACAGAAGAGCCCCCACAGCCTAAAAGTTCCACTGATCCGACTGAAGTTGAAATCCCAGCTGTGGTCGACTTGATCATGGAAGTTTTGATTGTTGTTCCAGATTGGACAGTGCCGTATATCGCATATATTCTCAGGAAAGAGCTTCCAGAGGATGAAGAAGAGGCTCGCCAGATTGTCCATCGATACAAAGCCTACACAGTAATGGGGGAGCAACTCTATAGAGAAAGTGTCACGGGGGTCGTTCAGAAATGCATCACTCCGGAAGAAGGCCGAATGATCCTCGATGATATTCACTCGGGAACCTGTGGTCACCATGCGTCTTCTCGGGCCATCGTGGCCAAAGCGTATCGAGCAGGGTTTTATTGGCCGCGGGCAAAAGAGATAATTGACAAATGTGAGGGCTGTCAGTTCTACTCCAACATGTCCCACAAACCCGCTTCAGCCCTGAAGACCATTCCACTCGTCTGGCCATTCGCTGTTTGGGGTTTGGATATGGTGGGACCTCTGAAGACTGGCAGGAGTGGTTTCACCCATGTGCTTGTAGCAGTCGACAAGTTCACCAAGTGGATCGAAGCTAAACCTGTCAAAAACCTGGATGCAAGTACTGCGGTCAGCTTCATCAGAGGGTTAACATTTAGATATGGAGTCCCACACAGCATCATCACGGATAATGGGTCGAACTTTGATTTTGATGAGTTTCGAGCTTTCTGTGCATCCCAAGGTACTCGGGTCGACTATGCTTCAGTTACCCACCCTCAGTCGAATGGACAGGCAGAAAGAGCGAACGGTTTGATTCTCAAAGGTCTGAAACCTCGATTGATGCGCGACCTCAAACATGCGGCCGGCGCTTGGGTAGATGAGCTACCGTCAGTCCTTTGGGGATTAAGAACAACACCAAATCGGTCGACTGGTCGAACCCCCTTCTTCATGGTCTATGGGGCTGAGGCTGTGCTGCCGAGTGACTTGCTTCACAATGCGCCCCGAGTAGAACTTTTTTCAGAAGCTGAAGCAGAACAAGCTCGAGAAGATGCTGTTGATCTTCTGGAAGAAGAAAGAGAGATGGCCTTGATCCGATCGACCATTTATCAGCAAGACCTTCATCGATTATATGCAGAAAGGTGAAGGGTCGAGCATTTTAGGAAGGGGACCTTGTGCTCCGAGTGGACCAGCAACGGCCTCACAAACTTGCCCCCGCTTGGGAAGGTCCCTTCATCGTCACCAAGGTGCTCCACAATGGAGCGTATCACCTCTACAATGTGGAGCATAATAAAGACGAGCCACGCGCTTGGAATGCGGAGCTACTCCGCCGTTTTTATACTTAAGTGTTCAGACTGATGAGATGTAATAAAGAGTACCTTTCAGTTCGTTTATCAAAGACATGGTTTTACAGTCTCCTAAATGATTGTTGTTACTAATACATGTGTCCAAAATCCCCCAGTGGGTGGCTTAGCCGCGAATCCGATTTGCCTAAGTTTAAAAAATCCTACCGAGTGATGAGCAACCCTCTCACTCGGGGGCTTAGCTGCAGTCCTGTACTCGCCTAAGTTTAAAAAATCCTACCGAGTGATGAGCAACCCTCTCACTCGGGGGCTTAGCTGCAGTCCTGTACTCGCCTAAGTTTAAAAAATCCTACCGAGTGATGAGCAACCCTCTCACTCGGGGGCTTAGTTGCAGCCCTGTACTCGCCTAAGTTTAAAACATGCTCCATCCTGATCTGCAAGGACGACGAGGCGCAGGTCGTCCGTGATCCTCTCCTCAGAACTGCGTCTGTTCCGAGTGAAGATACAAGTTCCACTCGGAAATAAAAACAAGCATATTTACGGGCAAACTAAGTTCAGACGAAGGTGCTTAAAAGTACTCAAGCATCAGGCCCGAAGGAGTTTTACGGTTACAAAATCACTCGGCATACTGAGGCAAATTGAACCGGATCATAAAAGTTCGGACGAAGGAGCTCAAAGTTCTCGGGCATCAGGCCCGAAGGAGTTTTACGGTTACAGAATCACTCGGCATACCGAGTCAAATTGAATCAGATCATAAAAGTTTTATTCACTCCGCAGAGGGGCTGGCAGGCTCGACAAACTCGTCCAGGTCAATTCCATCTGCGATTCGAGTAGCAGCAGCAATGAAGGTCTCCATGAAAGACTGGAAGTCGAGTTTCTTGGTGTTGGCGACCTTGATTGCCGCTAGCTTCTCTTCTCTGGCTTCCTTGCAGTGGACGCGAACCAGGGACAAAGCTACGTCAGCACCGCATCGAGCAGCGGACTTCTTCCACTCCTGCACTTGACTAGGAATCTCGTTAAGTCGAGTCATCAGAGACTCGAGATCGTTTCGGAGCGTGTCCCCTGGCCAGAGCGCTGTGTCGATCCGCGAAACTGCAACCTTGAGTCGAGCAAGATATTCGAAGGCACTGGCAAGTCGAGACTCCAGTCGGAGCACATTCATGGCTGCTTCATCTTTGACAGGGGCGTTGATGGGGTCCAAGTTCGTCTCGACTCGCCCAGTTTCTTCCTCGAAGTCTTGACAGAATTCTGCACTCGCAGAGAAATAATGAGTCGACAGCGGTATGATGAGTCGACGAAAGCAAACCAATCGCACAGAGAAAAGTACCTTCAAGCATGAGGAATAATTTTTTGGCGAGTCCTCCCAGGTAATTCTCCAGCTCGTCCCTCCTGCGGGTGATGTCTGCTACTTTGTCGGTCAGGGTCCGCTTGTCCTTCTTCAGACGAGTCACTTCTTTGTTGGCTTCGTCAAGAGCAGCCTTCAGCTTGGCATTCTCTCCCTCCAGCTGTCCGACTGAGGCCATCTTTTGGTTGGCAAGCGCTGTTTTGTCTTCGGCGGTTTTCTTCGCAACCGCAAGGTCAAGGTCCTTCTTCTCCGAAGCTTGTCTCATTGTTTCTAGAAAGAATAACATTCGAATCAGAAAAAGGAGGAGAGAAGATGGCAAGAGAACCGGTCGACAAGCTTTCCTTACCAGCAGCGTCATCCTTAGCCTTCTGCAAGTTGTTTCGAGCCAACTCCAGGTCAAGATTGAGCTGGATTTGCTTCTTCTCCAAGTCGGCAAACCGGGCTCCAAGATCACAAGATTTCTGTGTTCAGAAGATAGTCAGACGCAGACACAAAGACTACTGCCGAATCAAACATTCACCAATAGTCTCAGGGACTACACCCAGTGGGTGCACTCAGCGTGCCCCCACTGGTCCGACTCTTTCAATCGACTTGGTCCGTCCAGTCAAAAAAAAAACTCAGACCATAGCCGACTGCCCGCAGTCGACTACGGTCTCGGGGACTACACCCAGTGGGTGCACTCAGCGTGCCCCCACTGGTAAAGGTTCCACTCGGCATGATCTACCCAGCCCGAGTGGAAAAGATCTGTTAAAAGACCCCCGCCGAATCAAACATTCGACGGCGGTCTCGGGGACTACACCCAGTGGGTGCACTCAGCGTGCCCCCACTGGTTCAGAGATTCGATCAGCACAACCTAGTCGACTCAAGTGGAAAAACTACTCAATAGAAGTTAAAACACCCATCGGGTGTGCAGACTGACAATGGATGTGCAATTAAGGTTCCAAAACGTTCATCTACGGACGTCTTGCGGATAAAGCAGCAGTTTCTAAATATCATATCCTAACAGAACAAGCGTCAAGACGGAGTTCAGTCAGAAGTAAGCTAACCTGGACATTGGCCTGAAGTGCTGAGCTGGCATCATAGGCAGCTTGAATGGCCTCGCGCACCACCTTCATCTACTCCATCATAACGCCAGCCTGGCGTATAGCCTCCTTGGCAGCACTCACTTGGTCTTCTGGGACGTGATGGGTGGTGGGAGGTGCAGTCGGTGTATCAGTTGCAGTAGCTTGAGAGCTTGAAGCATGAAGTTAGACAGACGAAGCATCAGTCGGTTCCAAAGATAGTTTACAAATTAGAGTAAAAGTCACTCGACATCGAAGGTCTGACCTTGTCTGGTTCGTTATCAGCGCCGAGTGGCAGGATTCTCCTAGACCCCCTGGGGTTGTCTTTGTTTCCGGTAATGCTCTGCAGCCACCGCGCCACCGTCTCCTCAGCAACTTCCTCCGGGTGGATCCGAGCAGAATCATCGGCGCCCGAATACATCCACATAGGATGATCGCGGGCCTGGAGCGGCTGGATGCGGCGAGTGAGAAACACCTCTAGCAAATCCATGCCGGTCACACCATCGCGGACAAGTTGGATTACGCGGTCAACCAACATATTCACCTCCGCCTTTTCTTCTGGAGTCACTTTCAAGGAAGAGGGCTTTTCAATTCGCCCCATGGTAAAGGGAGGAAGGCCAGTCGACTGACCAGGAGTTGGTTTGTCCTTACAATAAAACCAGGTCGACTGCCACCCTCTGACCGAATCGGGAAGAGTCATAGGTGGAAAAGTGCTTTTTCCTCTCATCTGGATCCCTAGACCTCCGCACATCTAGATCACGTGCGTCCTCTCATCACTCGGATTGGCCTTTTTCACAGACTGTGAGCGGCAAGTAAAGATGTGTTTGAAGAGACCCCAATGCGGTCGACAACCCAGGAAATTCTCACACATAGAGACAAACGCAGCAAGGTATGTGATGGTGTTCGGAGAAAAGTGATGAAGTTGAGCCCCGAAAAAGTTCAGAAAACCTCGGAAAAAAGGATGAGGGGGCAGAGAAAAACCACGGTCGACGTGGGTCGCGAGGAGTACGCACTCACCCTCCTGCGGCTGCGGCTCGGTCTCATCACCTGGCAGCCTCCAGGATCCATGGGTGATCAAGCCCCCCTCGACCAGATCCTCCATATCCTCTTGCTGATTCGTGGAGCGAATCCAATCGCCCTGGATCTAGCCGGGCGGCAGGCCGGATCTCGACGACGAGCCACCCCGACTCGTCTTCTTGCCCTTCGCTGCCGCCATCGCTTTCTTCGCATGCTCCAAGGCCGTCGTCTTCTCCTTCCCCATCGAGGCAGGCTGCGCTCGGGCGGGGCGGCGGCGTCGAAGGTGGCGGCGAATGTGGTGGTGAAACAGGAGAAGAGGAAGGAGATGGGGAGCACAGTACCGGGCTCATCGACCCCGATGCCTTATATGGGCCTGCTCCCGAGTGGCTGACTAGTGGGCCAAGGCAATCCAGTCAAATCCCGCAACAGTCGCGCGCTGGATACGTGGCGAAAAAGGAGGCGCGAGAATCGAGGCGTCCCTGCCTAACCCGCTCCGTCTACTGCGGTACTCTCCGTCCCGCGTGCTTCTTCAAATTTCGAATCCCGTGAGATCCGGAAAGCGGCAGCGTGACCAATCGCGCCGAGGATCTTATACCATACCAACACTTAGAGCATATCAGCAAAAATCACTCGACGACCTCTGAATGGACCCAGGCGACTGAAAATGAAGTTGTAGTTTTTACAAAGATCACCGGCCCGGTTAGGATGCCTCTGAAGCATATAAATCGGGTCGAAACCATCTTCAACCCCTTCTCCACTCGGACCCAGATCCATTCGGGGGCTAATGACGAAGACATGTACCTAGGGTAGGGTAATAGGCCTGACCTAGATACCCTTACCCGAGGACACTGCCCTAAGGCCAAGGACATTCAAAGGATAGCATCATCTACCGACTGAAATTGCCACAGGGTGCAACCCACTCGACCAACAGTTCACTCGGATAACCCAATTCCATTCGACCGGGGTGTACTCACTCGACCACACCAGAAACCACTCGGAAGACAGAAGATCTAAGGCCACTCAGGATGGCAAGGGTCAGGCGTTCACTCTGTAGTCTTAATGATCATTTATTTGCCTTTATTGCTGGCGTTATCAGTAACGTCCTGTCTTTATAGACATTGAACCCCTTGTAACGTGGGACGGTTGGGGTCCTGGCGCACTCTATATAAGCCACTCCCCTCCTCAGGCACAAGGGTTCGCACCCCCTGTAACTTCACGCATAATTCAATCGACCGAGCCTCCGGGCACCGAGACGTAGGGCTGTTACTTCCTCCGAGAAGGGCCTGAACTCGTAGATCTTGTGTGCACAACCTCACCGTAGCTAGGATCTTGCCTCCTCATACCTACCCCCCATTCTACTGTCAGACTTAGAACCACGACAAGCATGCTTAACTGGCGTAGCTAGCAAACTGAACATGGGTCCTTATAGTGAGCTAATAAGACAAGCTACTCCTCATCATCGGAGATATCTCGATGATGATTGGCTCCTTGGACATGGAAGAGGGCGAAGCCTCCACATCGTGGGTGCCCTCGTCATAGTGGTGAGTTGCCTGAGCCGCTCCGGGCACCAACCTGCTGGCTCTCGAGTTGAGGTAAGCACGTGCACGCTGAGAGAACACCTCGTAAGTCTTCGTCGAAGGCACCGAGGGTGGCCTCGAGAAAATGCCACGAACTGTCGTTTAAAGCAGCCAACCGCGTCGCGGCGTCGGCGCGCGAGGCATCGACGGTGGCCTCGATGGTGAGGTGCTCCTCCAAGATCTGAGGGTCGGCACGAATGGCAGCCATCACGACCTCATCCGCGCGTGCGGCCGCGATTTGCTTCTCCGCTGCCAAATGCTCCTTGAGCTCCTGGCTATACTGCATGCACCATGGCTCAGGGCGGTGCTTATTTGGTGGAGCGGTTGCTGATTTGGGTGGAAGGTGTCGCGCCGGCGGTCGGGGCATGTGGGATGTGGAAGGAGGAGGAGGATGGGGGTCGGGTGTGGATTACCTTCCTGGATAGATGAGGCCGAGCAGCGTGAAGGAGGGTCGCCGGCGAGGAGGCGGCGCTGCAAGCAAGGAGTGAAGGTTTCAACTTGGAAAGGAAGGCGGAAACATGGGAAATGTCGCTTTTGGTAAGGGGGAGGGGGCGGGGCGGTAGATATTTTCGCGCAGCCGAAAATTTTGAATCGGTGCAGCGAAAAAACTGGCGCGCAAAGTGTCATCACACACGGTCCCTTATTCAGCACTGTGTATGATATGTGAACATCACAAACGATTCATATAGCTTAACCCGTGTGTGATGAGTTTGAACGTGCAAATTTTGGTTCGAATTTCCCTGGTTACAGTGGTCATCCATGTCATTGCATAATTTGGGTACACAAAGGAGACTACAGCACACCCACACTTCTTAATCGAGCAAGCTCAACAATTAAACAGAGCTAGCTAACCTAAACATTACTCTAACAAATTAAAGACTGGTGCTCTTAATTAAACAAAACAAAGAGTACTACTACGGCTGGTGCTCGTCGATCTCCTCCGTCTCCTCCATGTCCAGCTCACGCCCGATGGTCTCCTGGGGAAGGGGCTCCATGGCATCCATCGCACCATACTCGGCAAGCATCTCGCCATCCGCGTTCGCCATCTCTTTGGAAAAGGCCGCCATGAGCTGGGCGTGGGCGGTCGTGATCTGGGCTTGGATGGGCTCCGTCGTGGCAAGGTATGCGGCGGAGGAACGGACGGCTCCTCGAACGCTCTCGGCGATTGCCAACTCTTCGACCGTGGGTTGCCGACCGTTGTCGGAGAAGCTTCGTTCGATTTGTGTGGTGACCGCCACGAGCTGGGTGTGGGCGGCCTCGACATGGTCGTGGGCAGCCTCCATCAGGGCTAAGGCCACCGCTGCGGAACGGACAGCTGCTGTGCCACTCTCGCCAGTTGCTATCCCCGAGGCAGATGTTACTGCCGCCACCTGAGAAGCAACAGCGTCCGTTTCGGCTCCCTTGGCCGCCCGGTCGCAGATTGCGGCCGCGCTCATGCACCTTGTTAGCACGCGCATGGCGGCTGCGGCCGCGCTCTCGCCGGAGTGGGCCGCCGAAGTTGCCCTCACGACGCGGGTCCACGTCCCCATCTTTCACCGGCGACGATTGAACAGTGAAATGATATTTGGGGAGCGAGCTAGTGTGCTTGACGCACCGGCTGTGGACTGTAGCCGATGCACCTTCTTGCGTAAGCCATAGGCGTACTATACTCCGACGGTGGTCCAAGATATTTTGTACTGCATCTCACACGGTTGGTGATAATAAACTGTGTGCGATCTACTTGATTTTTCATCTTGATTTGAAGTACATAATGGGGTGACAGCGGCAATGGAGGGTGTTTGAATTGCTAGAACTTTTATCTGCAGTGAACATGCAACTATAGGTGTGTCGTAAAAAAATTGGAATTATTCAGGGTTTGTTTGGACATTTTTATACATTAACTTGGTTTTCTAGCCATTTCAGGTGCACAATTCAAAATTAAACTACATGCACATGCTCCGGTGCACCAACATGGGTTGTAAAATCATATATGTGTCCATGGGTTTATGTTTATGTCCCATGCAAGAAATGGGGATGAATTTCGAACACCACGGCACCGTGGCTCTCCGGCAAACATTGAGGTACTTGCTTTTGTAATTCTAGTAAATCCAAAACTTGTCTGAAATTCATGAACCTTGGCATGCTATCATGGAATGGCATCAACATGCTGGGGTAAAAAATATTGTCCCATTTGGGGAAGATTATGGTATAAGCTTCTCACAAACCAGAGCTTCTCACAAGAAGCCTCATGGTTCCGTTAGGGAAACGTGTCACCTTTGTGGACAAAGCGATATTCGTCACCTCTTCTTGCTTTCAATTTTTTCCTGGTGTCAACATAGAACAACAGGAGTGTCGTGTTAAATTTTGGAATTTTTTGGGGATCGTTTGGACATTTTTATACGTTAACTGAGTTTTCTAGGCATTTATGTGCATAATTCAAAATTGAACTACATACACATGCTCGAGTGCATAAAACGGGTTGAAAAATCAAATGTCTGTCCTTGGTTGCAAGCTTAGGTCACATGCAAGAAATGAGAATGAATGTCAAACACCTTCACACTGTCGCTCGGCCGCTAACATTGAGATACATGGTTTTAAAATTCTAGTAAATTTAAAACTCGTCTAAAATTCATGAAACATGACATGATATCATGGGACGGCATCGACATAACGTGGTAAAAATATTGTCCCATTTGGGCCAGGTTTGGGTATAAGCTTCTCGCAAGCCAGAGCTTCTCTCACAACAAGCCTGATGGTTTCGGTAAGGAACGTGCAACCTTGGGGGACGAAATGATATCTGTTGCCTCTTCTTACTTTCAAAAAACTTCTCGTGTCAACATAGAAAAACAGGACTGTTGTGTCAATTTTTGGGATTTTTCGGGGTTCGCTTGGACATTTTTATACATTAACTGAGTTTTCTATGCATTTATGTGCATAATTCAAATTTGAACTACATGCACATGCTCCAGTGCATATAAATGGGTTCAAAATTGAAATGTGTGTCCTTAGTTGCATGCTTAAGTCCCATGCAAGAAATGAGAATGAATGGCAAACACCTTGCCACCGTCGCTCGGCCGCTAACATTGAGATACATGGTTTTTAAATTCTAGTAAATCGAAAATGTGTCTGGAATTTATGAAACTTGACATGCTAGCATGGAACGGCATCAACATGCCGTGGTAAAAATATTGTCCCATTTGGCGCAGGTTGGGGTATAAGTTTCTCACAAACCAGAGCTTCTCACAACAAGCCTCATGGTTATGGTAGGGAACGTATCATCTTTCGGGATGAAACGATATCCATTGCCTCTTCTTGATTTCAATTTTTTTTCTAGTGTCAACATAGAACAACATGAGTGTTGTGTTAATTTTAGGAATTTTTCGGGGTTCGTTTGGACATTTTTATACATTAACTGAGTTTTCTATGCATTTATGTGTGTAATTCAAATTTGAACTACAGGCACATGCTCCAGTGCATGTAAATTGGTTGAAAAACCAAATATGTGTCCTTGGTTGCATGCTTAGGTCCCATGCAAGAAATGGGAATGAATGTCAAACACCTTGCCACCGTCGCTCGGCCGCAAACATTGAGATACATGGTTTTTAAATTCTAGTAAATCCAAAACTCGTCTGAAGTTCATGAAACTTGACATGCTATCATGGAGCGGCATCAACATGTTGTGGTAAAAAATTTGTCCCATTTGGGGCAGGTTTGGGTATAAGCTTCTCGCAAACCAGAGTTTCTCACAACAAGCCTGATGGTTTCGGTAGGGAACATGCCACCTTTGGGGACGAAACGATATCCGTTGCCTCTTCTTGCTTTCAAAATTTTTCTAATGTCAACATAGAACGACAGGAGTGTTGTGTCAATTTTTGGGATTTTTCGGGGTTCGCTTGCACATTTTTATACATTAACTGGGTTTTCTAGGCATTTTATGTGCATAATTCAAATTTGAACTACATGCACATGCTCCAGTGCAGAAAAATGGGTTGACATATCAAATGTGTGTCCTTGGGTGCATGCTTAGGTCCCATGCAAGAAATGGGAATGAATTTCAAACACCAGGGCACTGTTGATTGCCGGCAAAATGTTGAGATACTTTGTTTTTTAATTCTAGTAAATCCAAAACTCATCTGAAATTCATGAAACTTGGCATGCTATCATGGAATGGCACACGACATGCTGTGGTATTTTTTGTGTCCATTTTGAGAGAAGGCGCACTCGAATAACAGCCAACAAAGGCATTTTGAAACAAATAGCTGCCACTTTAACATCTCAAATGTTTGTATAATTTAAATCGTGTGCGTTCTGTTAACCATTCACGTGACTCCACGTGTCTCTCTTTTAATGGCTATAGGAGGTGCCGTGCGGACAGCTGCTTGACTGAACGGGAGGCGTGCGAGCGCAGTCTGGTGCGCAGCCTAACCGAGAGGCGTGCAAGCTGTCCTCCAATGCGCAGGCTCACCGGGAAGCGTGCGAGTTGTACGCTGCGCAGGCTCACTGGGAAGCGAGCCCTTTGACTTCCATGGCCACCCACCTTGCTCGCATCCTCTCCATTAATGGCGCCTGAGCCGCTGTTTAATACGGGTGGCCTTACTGTTCGCCTCCCATTCCCCTCCCTCCCGCAGACCTCCACCAACGCCATGGCGCAGAAGGATCATCTGCCACTAGTCTTCAAGTTTGGTGAAGTCGACTCCGAGCCGGAGGAGATAGAAAATAAGGAGGAATGGGGCCTCATGGACATGGCCCTGAACAAGCTGGCCACGGCGTCTGCTGCCCCCCGCACCCGTCCCAGCTCCCATCCCCGCGCCCGTGCCAACGACCATTCCCGTAGCATTGACGGGCTGGTCACCGAGCACTATCACAGAGCTGGAAGCCGCGGGCGTCAGCGAGGTCTCCGCGGACCCGCGTGAGCTCGTGCACATGCCAGCGCCAGCGCCCGTGCCCGTGCGCGCCCCTTTATCCACTGTGGTGCCGGTCCCCGTGCATTTGCCTGCACCCACCACGCCCGTGCCCATGCGCGCGCCCCCCTCGGTGGCATGGGACGCCGCCGTCGACCGCTACCTCGTAGGGCTTCAAGTTGCCGTCCTCCCGCGCCCCGCCCGTTGATCGCACGACGACATGATGTTTGATTTCCAAGTGAAGAACATTCTGTGCTGCCTTGAAGACTTCAACAACGGCGTCCCGGAGGACGATAACGACAACGCCGGCGCGGCACGCCGCCTCCGCAGCCGCCGGAAATAGTTTTTTTTTGGGTTTAATACTGTATCTCGATCATATGAATATAAATTCGCAGTGTGACTGAATGAAAGATATGGTTTGAACGAACTTGCGTTTTTCTCTCTTAATGTACAGACTTATCAAACGATTTTCTTTAAAAAAAATGTCAATGGTTTTTAAATATAAAACACTCATCGCAAACGTTTTAGTTAGAACACCCGTATGCAAACTGACAGCTTCCCCAGGAAGCCAAGGGAAAATGTGTCGAGCAGGATTTGTGTAGCTCTTGATCGCAAACGTTTTAGATAGAACACCCGTATGCAAAGTGAGAGCTATGGTCTTCCCCAGTAAGTGAAGGGAAAATTTGCAGCGCAGGATTTGTGCATCTCTTCAACGCAAACGGTTCAGATTGAATACGGTATGCAAAGCCAGACTTCGGCGCTAAGCCAAGAGAAAATGTGCTGAGCAGGATTTGTACATCCCTTCAACGCAAACGGTTGTTTTGGATGACCCGTGTGCAACCACGTACAGACAATTTGGTAAGATTTGCATCTGTCATATTGGGTATATTGCCATTTGTCAAACTGGAAAGATTAACATTTGTTGATCTAGTAACATTGCCATTTGTCAACCTTGTAATACTGCGATTTGTCAAAATATGCAGCTAAAAATCACTAGCACTATCTAATATTTGCAACTAAAATTCAGTAATTAAGCATAGATTTCATTCATAGATTAAGCAGTCATTCTTTATACAAACAGTTCAACTCGACAGCTGAACCGACCAAACTTTTCCCCAATTGTTGCCAACCACGTACTGAAATAGCTAGTTCAACTATATATACTAGCTAATTTTAAGTACGTTGTACAGTTCCACCACATCTATAGTCAGATGAACTGAACAAAATAGCCCCTAAATACTACTACGGAGGGGCTTTGTACTACTTCTGGCAGCCTCTCCTCTGCCGAGCGCGCTCAGTAAGAGGCAGAGGACGAGGAGCCTACCAACGAGCTGGACAACTGCAATACGGTGCCTGCCGCTGCTGCACCTTCAGCGACGCTCACCTCGAACGCCCTCTACCGCTCCAGGCGACCCCTCTCCAAGCGGTGGTTCTCCTCGTAGATCTCCTGATTCCTCGCCTCTTCGGCGGCATGTGGTGCGGCCACGGCGGCGGTAAGGCTCTTTGCGTGCTCGAAGAGGCGCTCCTCCTCCTCCCGCAGGACCTCGATGTAGCACGCAAGGTTGCTGATGCACGTGCGGGCCTCCACCTCTGCCTCCCGCATTCGGGCGGCGGTGGCGGAGCGGGTGATGACCCCGGCGGTCGACGGTGGGCTGGCGGCCACGGCGGCCAACGATGGGGTGGCGGCCACGACCACCACCTCCCGCCTTCGGGCCGCCGCGGCGGAGCGGGTGATGGCAACGGTGGCCGGCAGTGGGGTGGTGGCCACGACGGCCACCTCCCGCCTTCGGGCCACGGCGGCGGAGCGGGCGATGGCCCTGGCTTTCGACGGTGGTGTGGCGGCCACGGCGGCAGACAGTGGGGTGGTGGCTATGGCAGCCGGCAACAGCTGCCGATGGGCAATGGCGGCGGAGCATGTGGTGGGTGTTCCGCGCACACCCAACAGGGAAGCCACGCGCACTACACTACGCCGGGGACTGCGCCGCCGCCGCGGTGTAGCCTCCCGGCTGGAGCTGTCCTCTGATGATGGCGGAGTGGCTGAGCGACGATGACGGATCGGTGCCATTGGCGATTATGGGAGAAGCAGACGAGATAAGCTACAGGGAGGGAGGGGAAATGCGACGCAGGACTCGCCGCCCGTGAGGGTTTATATAGCAGGCCGGTAAGCATTGGGATTTTGGGGGATTTCACTGAGTCGGGCGGGAAGCTTGCGCGGGAACCTGCGCAGTTGCGCGGGAACGGGCTCACCGATGATTCATTGGTGCCACTTCGAGCCACCGTTTGGCCAAAAGAACGACCCCGCTCGCTGCTCAAGCTTGCGCTCTAAGCCGTCTACGGCAGCGGGGTGACAAGACGTGCGAGAGGAGGATGAAAGGACACGTACACATACGGTTAATAAAATAAAAATGTTTGCGATTAAATTACCTACTACCCCCGTCCTGGTTTATAAGTCGTCTATGTATTTTTGTGCCAAATTTTGACTAGAGACTTAACTAATAAAATACGAATGCATGTCGCTAGAGATTATATCGTTGGATTCGTATTTGAACATAGTTTCCAATTATATAATTTTTGTAACATGCATTAACATTTTTTTGGTTAAATTTAAGGTCAAAATATGGCACATAATATAAAGGGGACTAATAGACCAAGACGGTGGTAGTAGCACACGGCCGCTCTCTACGCAGCGACGCAACTGTCGGCCGGCTTGTAGACGACCATTTCCTGCGGGTTCAACTGCTCTATGTGTGTGGTTGCTTGCGGTTGAGGCGGTCGCGGTGCACTCTGCTCGCGTCCCGCCACGCGCACTCTGCTCTCGCGTCCCTCCGGGCGCTCTGCTCTCGTCCCTCCGAGCGCGCTGCCAGTGTTTGGGGCCGGCGCACGATCACGCACGTTCGTGTGCATGCGAATGCACCGAGCGCGGCGCCACAATGCAGTTACCCGCTGCAAAAACTGTCATGCGGACGCGCCGAGAATCCAGGCCGCCTGGCCCCCATTTATTCCTGCGGCCATTTACCTTCATCTCTCGCGCCACACGACACAATAAGCACACCCATGATGACACATACAGAGAGGACATCCAGTGGTTCCAATGGCGCTCACCGTGGCTCCAATGGCACTCCCAACGGCCGACAACGACTACGGCGGGCAGTTCACCACGCATCACGTAGTGGACACCCATGTGAGGGGGAAGGCCCTCTCAGTGGTGTACACGAACGAGCCAGTCTCGGTGGAGAGCTCCATCCAAACTATGGAGCAGTTGCTTGCCGAGGACAAGTACCAAGTGGTCGGCTTCGACCTCGAGTACACCATCGGTCGTGTCGGGCACGATCAGAAGGTTGCCATCGCCCAGTTGTGCGTGCGACATGAAGTCCTTGTCTACCACTACCACCTGGCCACAAGACCTTGCGAGCATTTCTCCAGGTTTATCAACAGCTCCAACTACAGTTTCGCTACGGTGGACACCACCAACAATCTAAAAGCGCTCAAGGTTTCGGGCTTGAAATGCCAGAATCTTGTCAACATCCAGGACCACTACAAGGTCTGGGGCAGCGACAACAACAAACATAACTCCCTGGTTGACCTCGCCTCGGCCATCATCGACCCCTACTACATGAAGATGAAGGATGAGAGCAAGAAGGAAAAGAATGCCTGGCACAGTGTCTGGCATGAGAGACTGGATGAACAACACGTCAAGTACGCGGCCAAGGACGCGTACACAAGCTACGAGATGTACATGCGGATGGTTGACATTAGGGAGTGTCTTCTTCCTGCCCCAGACGAGGGATCGAGCCATAGAGCAGTGGCGGGAGCGTCACAAGAAGTAGATGACTAGCCGATCGTTTCTCCTAGTTTAGAATGCATACAATTGTTTATTGAGGTGTGTGCGAATGATCTGTATAGTCACTTATGTAATTGGATGTTTATTTCAGTTATATATATATATATATGTTATTCTTCTGTAGACAGAGCAAATCACACGTCTTATTAGCAGCAATCATCTGTGTTATTATTGGTCTTCGCACACATTTCTTATTACGGGCCTGTTTGCCGCGTATCACACACATCTTGTTCAGTTGAACCATTTCTATTGTGTTGCCTAACCACACATAGTTCATCCTAGTGAACTGTATGCCGTATATCGCACACACCCTCATCTGGCTACCCGTTTCTATTGTTCTGCCTCATCGCAAACAGTTCTTCTGGATTAACCATTTTCCACGCATCGCACACGCAACTCCAATATGAACCATGTTTGATGTCACCGCCATCGCAAACGTTTTGCATCTTTTTTGACGGTTTTATTACATCACCATTTGTGATTGATGCATCGCACACAGTTTCGTTGAAGGGTCTCTTATTGGACTGTCGCGTTTGGACCATCCTGCAGTAGTGGCAACATCGTGCACTGATCATGGAAAAACAAATTAGTTAAGCGCAACTCATCATAGCAAGTTACTTCTGACCCATTGTACATTTCTTTTAGCAAGAACTTCTCATGAACATATCGGAGTCCTCATCACTAAAGCATCCCAAACTCCTCGGTACTCTTTGCATACTAAGATAAGCTAGGCCAGGACAAACCGACTCAACATACATCGTTGTCAATATGATCATTTTCCTTTTCTTCTTTTGTTCTCTTCGATAAAGGAAGCAATCAAATCCATTTGTGACATGATGCAACTACAATGCACATATGTCATGTTAACTTTGGGCTAATTTCAATATAACCATGCATCATTCAACATAAAATACATGACCATATACATCAGACCACCACAAACAAATTGGTTCACAAAATTGCATGACCAGCATGCGTCCAATCACACATAAGCATGCATCATATCCATCATATAACACATAAGCATATGCATCAGACCACTACAAGCATATTAGTTCACAAAATTGTAACCCTCCATACCTCATATCGGCCTAAAGGGCTTCCAATTTTTAATCCAACCGGTAACAAGAGGATACATCAGTGGTCAGCAAATGATTGAGAACAAAAGGACATTTTTATTTTAACCGGACAAGAGAACAAAAAGACATGGGGAGGGAAGAATAAGAAGTAGAGCAGGGCTGCCTGGAGCTAGGGAAGAGGGATGAAGGAAGAAGGGGCTGGCTATGTTGGGGAACGTTGCATGGAAAACAAAAAAATTCTACGCACACGCAAGATCTATCCATGGAGATGCATAGCAACGAGAGGGGAGAGTGTGTCTATGTACCATCATAGACCGTAAGCGGAAGCGTTTAGTAACGCGGTTGATGTAGTCGAACTTCTTCGCGATCCAACCGATCGACTACCGAACGTACGGTACCTCCGCGTTCAGCACACGTTCAGCTCGGTGACATCCTCGCCTTCTTGATCCAGCAAGATGGCGAAGTAGTGGATGAGTTCCGACGGCACGATGGCATGGTGACGGTGGTGGAGATGCTATCTCCGCAGGGCTTCGCCTAAGCACTACGAAAATATGACCGAGGGACGAAACTGTGGAGAGGGGCGCCGCACACGGCTAAGAGATTGTCGTGGGCTATGTGTGGAGCCCCTCCCACATATATATAGGTTGGGGGGAGAGGGGAGGCAACCAGGATGTGCCCCAAGTGGGGCCGAATCCCACTTGGGCTCCTGCCCCTAGCCGCGCCCCCCCTGCCATGTCTGAGTGCGGGAGAAAGGCAGGGGGAGGTGCCCCCCTTTCCTTTCTCACATGAGGAGGGAAAGGCAGGAGGGGCCAACCCTCCCCCTTTCCTTCCCCTAGGGCCGGCGGCTAGGGAGAGGGCACGCCAGCCCCCTTGTGGGCTGGTGTGTCCCTCCCCTTGGCCCATTAGGCCCATAGACCTCCCGGGGGTGTCCGGAACCCCTTCCGGCGATCCGATGACTACCCGGTGCACTCCGAAACTCTTTCGGTGTCCGAATATCATCGTCCTATATATCAATCTTTACCTCCGGACCATTCTAGAGCTCCTCGTCATGTCCGTGATCTCATCCGGGACTCCGAACAACATTCGGTCACCAAATCATATAACTCATATAACACTATATCATCAACGAACGTTAAGCGTGCGGACCCTACGGGTTCGAGAACTATGTATACATGACCGAGACACCTCTCCGGTCAATAACCAATAGCAAAACATGGATGCCCATATTGGTTCCTACATATTCTATGAAGATCTTTATCGGTCGAACCTTATGACAACATATGTGATTCCCTTTGTCTGTCGGTATGTTACTTGCCCGAGTTTCGATCATTGGTATCTTCATACCTAGTTCAATCTCGTTACCGGCAAGTCTCTTTACTCGTTCTGTAATACATCATCTTGCAACTAACTCCTTAGTCACTTTGTTTGCAAGGCTTCTTATGATGTGTATTACCGAGAGGGCCCAGAGATACCTCTCCGATACACGGAGTGACAAATCCTAATCTCGATTTATGCCAACTCAACAAACACCTTCGGAGATACCTGTAGAGCATCTTTATGATCCCCACTTACTTTGTGACGTTTGATAGCACACAAGGTATTCCTCCGGTATTCGGAAGTTGCATAATCTCATAGCCGAAGGAATATGTATTTGACATTAAGAAAGCAATAACAATAAACTGAACGATCATATGCTAAGCTAACGGATTGGTCTTGTCCATCACATCATTCTCCTAATGATGTGATCCCGTTATCAAATGACAACACATGTCTATGCTTAGGAAACCTTAACTATCTTTGATCAACGAGCTAGTCTAGTAGAGGCTTACTAGGGACATGGTATTTGTTTATGTATTCACACATGTATTTAAGTTTTCGATCAATACAATTCTATCATGAATAATAAACCTTTATCATGAATAAGGAAATATAAAATAACAACTTTATTATTGCCTCTAGGGCATATTTCCTTCAGTCTCCCACTTGCACTAGAGTCAATAATCTAGATTACATTGTAATGAATCTAACACCCATGGAGTCTTGGTGCTGATCATGTTTTCCTCGCGGAAGAGGCTTAGTCAACGGGTCTGCTACATTCAGATCCGTATGTATTTTGCAAATCTCTATGTCTCCATCCTTGACCTTTTCACGAATGGAGTTGAAGCGTCTCTTGATGTGTTTGGTTCTCTTGTGAAACCTGGATTCCTTCGCCAAGGCAATTGCTCCAGTGTTGTCACAAAAGATTTTCATTGGACCCGATGCACTGGGTATTACACCTAGATCGGATATGAACTCCTTCATCCAGACTCCTTCATGTGCTGCTTCCGAAGCAGCTATGTACTCCGCTTCACACATAGATCCCACCACGACGCTCTGCTTGGAACTGCACCAACTGATAGCTCCACCATTCAATATAAAAACGTATCCGGTTTGTGACTTAGAGTCATCCGGATTAGTGTCGAAGCTAGCATCGACGTAACCATTTACGACGAGCTCTTCGTCACCTCCATAAACGAGAAACATATCCTTGGTCCTTTTCAGGTACTTCAGGATGTTCTTGACCGTTGTCCAGTGATCAACTCCTGGATTACTTTGGTACCTCCCTGCCAAACTTATGGCAAGGCACACATCAGGTCTGGTACACAGCATAGCATACATGATAGAACCTATGGCTGAGGCATAGGGAATGACTTTCATTTTCTCTCTATCTTCTGCAGTGGTCGGGCTTTGAGTCTGACTCAATTTCACACCTTGTAACACAGGCAAGAACCCTTTCTTTCACTAATCCATTTTGAACTTCTTCAAAACTTTGTCAAGGTATGTGCTTTCTGAAAGTCCTATTAAGCGTCTCGATCTATCCCTATAGATCTTGATGCCCAATATATAAGCAGCTTCACCGAGCTCTTTCATTGAAAAAATCTTATTCAAGTATCCTTTTATGCTATCCAGAAATTCTATATCATTTCCAATCAACAATATGTCATCCACATATAATATCAGAAATGCTACAGAGCTCCCACTCACTTTCTTGTAAATACAGGCTTCACCGTAAGTCTGTATAAAACCATATGCTTTGATCACCTCATCAAAGCGTATATTCCAACTCCGAGATGCTTGCACCAGTCCATAGATGGATCGATGGAGCTTGCACACTTTGTTAGCACCTTTAGGATCGACAAAACCTTCTGGTTGCATCATATACAACTCTTCTTTAAGAAATCCATTAAGGAATGCAGTTTTGATGTCCATTTGCGAGATTTCATAATTATAAAATGCGGCAATTGCTAACATGATTCGGACAGACTTAAGCATCGCTACGGGTGAGAAGGTCTCATCGTAGTTAACCCCTTGAACTTGTAGAAAACCTTTTGCGACAAGTCGAGCTTTGTAGATAGTAACATTACCATCAGCGTCAATCTTCTTCTTGAAGATTCATTTATTCTCAATGGCTTGCCGATCATCGGGCAAGTCCACCAAAGTCCATACTTTGTTCTCATACATGGATCCTATCTCAGATTTCATGGCCTCAAGCCATTTATCAGAATCTGGGCTCATCATAGCTTCTTCATAGTTCGTAGGTTCGCCATGGTCTAATAACATAACTTCCAGGATAGGATTACCGTACCACTCTGGTGCGGATCATGCTCTGGTCGACCTACAAGGTTCAGTAGTAACTTGATCTAAAGTTACATGATCATCATCATTAGCTTCCTCTCTAATTGGTGTAGGCATCACGGGAACGGTTTTCTGTGATGTGCTACTTTCCAATTCGAGATAATGTACAATTACCTCATCAAGTTCTACTTTCCTCCCACTCACTTCTTTCGAGAGAAACTCCTTCTCTAGAAAGGATCCATTCTTTGCAACAAAGATCTCGCCTTCGGATCTATGGTAGAAGGTGTACCCAATAGTTTCCTTAGGGTATCCTATGAAGACGCACTTTTCTGATTTGGGTTTGAGCTTATCAGGCTGAAGCCTTTTGACATAAGCGTCGCATCCCCAAAGTTTAAGAAATGACAGCTTAGGTTTCTTTCCAAACCATAGTTCATACGGTGTCGTCTCAACGGATTTAGACGGTGCCCTATTTAACATGAATGCGGCTGTCTCTAATGCATAACCCCAAAACGATAGTGGTAAATTGGTAAGAGACATCATAGATCGCACCATATCTAATAAAGTACGGTTACGATGTTCGGACACACCATTACGCTGTGGTGTTCCAGGTGGCGTGAGTTGTGAAACAATTCCACATTGTTTTAAATGAAGGCCAAACTCGTAACTCAAATATTCACCTCCGCGATCAGATCGTAGAAACTTTATTTTCTTGTTACGATGATTCTCCACTTCACTCTGAAATTCTTTGAACTTTTCAAATGTTTCAGACTTGTGTTTCATCAAGTAGATATACCCATACCTACTCAAATCATCTGTGAAGGTCAGAAAATAATGATACCCGTCGCGTGCTTCAACACTCATCGGACCACATACATCGGTATGTATTATTTCCAATAAGTCATTAGCACGCTCCATTGTTCCGGAGAACGGATTTTTAGTCATCTTGCCCATGAGGCACGGTTCGCAAGTATCAAATGATTCATAATCAAGTGACTCCAAAAGTCCATCTGCATGGAGTTTCTTCATGCGCTTTACACCAATATGACCTAAACGGCAGTGCCACAAGTATGTTGCACTATCATTATCAACTTTGCATCTTTTGGCATCAATATTATGAATATGTGTATCACTACAATCGAGATTCAACAAGAATAGACCATTCATCAAGGGTGCATGACCATAAAAATATTACTCATATAAATAGAACAACCATTATTCTCCGATTTAAATGAATAACCATCTCGCAATAAACAAGACCTAGATATAACGTTCATGCTCAACGCTGGCACCAAATAACAATTATTGAGGTCTAAAACTAATCCCGGAGGTAGATGTAGAGGTAGCATGCCGACGGCGATCACATCGACCTTGGAACCATTCCCGACGCGCATCGTCACCTCGTCCTTAGCCAATCTTTGTTTATTCCGTAGCTCCTGTTTTGAGTTACAAATATGAGCAACCGAACCAGTATCAAATACCCAGGCACTACTATGAGCATTAGTAAGGTACACATCAATAACATGTATATCAAATATACCTTTGTTCACTTTGCCATCCTTCTTATCTGCCAAGTATTTGGGGCAGTTCCGCTTCCAGTGACCATTCCCTTTGCAGTAGAAGCACTCAGTTTCAGGCTTGGGTCCAGCTTTGGGCTTCTTCCCGGGAGTGGCAACTTGCTTGCCATTCTTCTTGAAGTTCCCTTTCTTTCCCTTGCCCTTTTTCTTGAAACTAGTGGTCTTGTTAACCATCAACACTTGATGCTCCTTCTTCATTTCTACCTCCGGGGCCTTAAGCATTGCGAAGAGCTCAGGAATCGTTTTTGTCATCCCTTGCATATTATAGTTCATCACAAAGCCTTTGTAGCTTGGTGGCAGTGACTGAAGAACTCTGTCAATAACACTATCAACTGGAATATCAACTCCCAGCTGAGTCAAGTGGTTATGATACCCAGACATTTTGAGTATGTGTTCACT
The DNA here is from genome assembly GCA_011799875.1 of Thinopyrum elongatum. Lineage (NCBI taxonomy): Eukaryota > Viridiplantae > Streptophyta > Magnoliopsida > Poales > Poaceae > Thinopyrum > Thinopyrum elongatum. The sequence goes on from CM022298.1 coordinate 194,615,246, forward strand.
AACAGAACTGTTCTCCTCCATCTTGCAGCTATAGAACTTGTTGGAGACTTCATATCTCTCAACCCGGGCATTTGCTTGAAATATTAACTTCAACTCTTGGAACATCTCATATGCTCCATGACGTTCAAAACGTCTTTGAAGTCCCGGTTCTAAGCCGTATAGCATGGCACACTGAACTATTGAGTAGTCATCAGATCGAGCCTGCTAGACGTTCATAACATCTATAGTAGCTCCTGCAACAGGTCTGTCACCTAGCGGTGCATCAAGGACATAATTCTTCTGTGCAGCAATGAGGATAATCCTCAAGTTACGGACCCAGTCCGTGTAGTTGCTACCATCATCTTTCAACTTAGCTTTCTCTAGGAACGCATTAAAATTCAGGGGAACGGTAGCTCGGGCCATTGATCTACAGCATAGATATGCAAAACTATTAAGACTAAGTTCATGATAAATTTAAGTTCAATTAATCAAATTACTAATTAACTCCCACTTAAATAAACATCCCTCAAATTATCTAAGTGATACATGATCCAAATCAACTAACCCATGTCCGATCATCACGTGAGATGGGGTAGTCATCAATGGTGAACATCTCTATGTTGATCATATCTACTATATGACTCACATTCGACCTTTTGGTCTCCAGTGTTCCGAGACCATGTCTGTACATGCTAGGCTTGTCAAGTTTAACCCAAGTATTCTGCATGTGCAAAACTGTCTTACACCCGTTGTATGTGAACATAGTCTATCACACCCGATCATCACGAGGTGCTTCGAAACGATGAACTTTGGCAACGGTGCATACTCAGGGAGAACATTTTTATCTTGAAATTTAGTGAAGGGATCATCTTATAATGCTACCGCCGTTCTAAGCAAAATAAGATGCATAAAGGATAAACATCACATGCAATCAAAATATGTGACATGATATGGCCATCATCATCTTGTGCTTTTGATCTCCATCTCCAAAGCATCGTCATGATCTCCATCGTCATTGGCTCGACACCTTGATCTCCATCGTTGCGTCGGGGTGTCTCGCCAACTATTGCTAACGCATAGCGATAAAGTAAAGCAATTACATGGCGTTTGCATTTCATACAATAATTAAGAGACAACCCTAAGGCTCCTGCCGGTTGTTGATATTACAAAACATGATCATCTCATACATCAACATATATCACATCATATCTTGACCATATCACATCACAACATGCCCTACAAAAACAAGTTAGACGTCCTCTACTTTGTTGTTGCAAGTTTTGCGTGGCTGCTACGGGCTTCTAGCAAGAACCGTTCTTAACTTCGCAAAAAAACCACAACGGTGATTTATCAAGTTTTCTATTTAAACCTTCTTCAAGGACCAGCCGTAGTCAAATTCGATTCAACTAAAGTAGGAGAAACAGACACCCGCCAGCCACCTTTATGCAAAACAAGTTGCATGTCAGTCGGTGGAACCGGTCTCATGTGCATGGACATGTAAGGTTGGTCCGGGCCGCTTCATCCCACAATACCGCCGAATCAAAATAAGACATTCATGGTAAGCAGTATGACTATCACCGCCCACAACTTTTTGTGTTCTACTCGTCCATATCATCTACGCATAGACCTGGCTCGGATGCCACTGTTGGGGAACATTGCATGGAAAACAAAAAAAATTCTACGCACACGCAAGATCTATCCATGGAGATGCATAGCAACGAGAGGGGAGAGTGTGTCTACGTACCCTCGTAGACCGTAAGCGGAAGTGTTTAGTAACGCGGTTGATGTAGTCGAACTTCTTCGCGATCCAACCGATCGAGTACCGAACGTACGGCACCTCCGCGTTCAGCACACGTTCAGCTCGGTTACGTCCTCGCCTTCTTGATCCAGCAAGACGGCGAAGTAGTGGATGAGTTCTGGTAGCACGGCGGCATGGTGATGGTGGTGGTGATGCTATCTCTGCAGGGCTTCACCTAAGCACTACAAAAATATGACCGAGGGGCGAAACTATGGAGAGGGGCGCTGCACACGGCTAAGAGATTGTCGTGGGCTATGTGTGGCGCCCCTCCCACATATATATATATATAGGTGGGGGAGAGGGGAGGCAGCCAGGAGGTGCCCCAAGTGGGGCCGAATCCCACTTGGGCTCCTGCCCCTAGCCGCCCCCCTGCCATGTTTGAGTGCGGGAGGAAGGCAGGGGGAGGTGGTGCCCTCCCCCCCCCCCTTCCTTTCTCACATGAGGAGGGAAAGGCAAGAGGGGCCAACCCTCCCCCTTTCCTTCCCCTAGGGCCGGCGGCTAGGGAGAGGGCGTGCCAGCCCCCTTGTGGGCTGGTGTGTCCCTCCCCTTGGCCCATTAGGCCCATAGACCTCCCGGGGGTGTCCGGAACCCCTTCCGGCGATCCGATGACTACCCGGTGCACTCCGAAACTCTTCTGGTGTCCGAATATTATCATCCGATATATCAATCTTTACCTCCGGACCATTCCGGAGCTCCTCGTCATGTCCGTGATCTCATCCGGGACTCCGAACAACATTCGGTCACCAAATCATATAACTCATATAACACTATATTGTTAACGAACGTTAAGCGTGCGGACCCTACGGGTTCAAGAACTATGTAGACATGACTGAGACACCTCTCCGGTCAATAACCAATAGCGGAACCTGGATGCCCATATTGGTTCCTACATATTCTACGAAGATCTTTATCGGTCGAACCATATGACAACATACGTAATTCCCTTTGTCTGTCGGTACGTTACTTGCCCGAGATTCGATCGTTGGTATCTTCATACCTAGTTCAATCTCATTACCGGCAAGTCTCTTTACTCGTTCCATAATACATCATCTTGCAACCAACTCCTTAGTCACTTTGCTTGCAAGGCTTCTTATGATGTGTATTACCGAGAGGGCCCAGAGATACCTCTCCGATACACGGAGTGACAAATCCTAATCTCGATTTATGCCAACTCAACAAACACCTTCGGAGATACCTGTAGAGCATATTTATGATCACCCAGTTATGTTGTGACGTTTGATAGCACACAAGGTATTCCTCTGGTATTTGGGAGTTGCATAATCTCATAGTCGAAGGAATATGTATTTGACATTAAGAAAGCAATAGCAATAAACTGAACGATCATATGCTAAGCTAACGGATGGGTCTTGTCCATCACATCATTCTCCTAATGATGTGATCCCGTTATCAAATGACAACACATGTCTATGGTTAGGAAACCTTAACCATCTTTGATCAACGAGCTAGTCTAGTAGAGGCTTACTAGGGACACGGTATTTGTTTATGTATTCACACATGTATTTAAGTTTTCGATCAATACAATTCTAGCATGAATAATAAACCTTTATCATGAATAAGGAAATATAAAATAACAACTTTATTATTGCCTCTAGAGCATATTTCCTTCAGGCTGGAGCTAGGGAGAAGGATGGAGCAAAAGGCGTGTTGTCTGGAGCTAGGGAAGAAGGTTTCGGCGGCAGGAAGATGGGGCGGCTCAGGAGGTGGTCCGAGGGAGAAGAGATGTGCACCAGCAGTGGGCCACCACACTGTCAGGAAGGAAAGGAAGGTCCCGCATGGGAGGGGACTGCCGCCATTGGCATCATCACTACAGGAATCAGCTGATTTGCCGTCTGCCATGGCGGATGGCAAAGGACCAGAAAGCTGACGGCAAACCACTTTGCCGTCCACCGTAGACGGCAAACGTTTTCGGCACTGGAAGTTACGGTAATGAGCTTCTTTGCCGTCTATTTTCATGCAGCGGATGGGAAAGACGTTTGCCGTCCGCTTTCCTAGGCAAGCAGACGGCAAATAAAGTGGACGGCAAAGAATAGATGTTAGCCACGTTAGGTGGCTAACGGGAGACTTTGTCGTCTGCCAGCTGACGGCAAATGTGCCCTCCCCTTTGCCGTCTGCTTCCTGACGTTAGCAGACCCGTGGTTAACGTCACTCCTCCCTGCTCGTTGCTGTCTGCTGCTCTTTTTCTTTGCCGTCTGCCACAGATGGCAAACCACACCATCCTTTGCCGTATGCTGCTCTTTTTCTTTGCCGTCTGCCACAGACGGCAAACCACACCATCCTTTGCCATCTGCCACAGACGACAAAGTGACCAAATGGGTCAGCCCCAGTGCTCCCAGGTTACTGCGACGTGTCCACTTTGCCGTCTGTGGCAGACGGCAAAGACCCCTTTGCCGTCGGTGGCAGACGGCAAAGTGCCTGTATTGCCCCATTTTATTCTGTTTTTTGCTATATCCAAGCATTTTCACAGCAAAATATATGATATATATATATATATATTTCACAGGGCAAGTTTCACAGCAAATATATGAGATATCCAACACAAAAGTTCCATCCATACATACATAGTTTCATCCATATTACAATAGTTTCATCCATAGGTAGCAAGTTCCACATTGTTCATCGATACAAAATCAAAACAGAAAGTAAAAACAAGCACTCCATCAATGCAAGATTCCGTGAAGTGAATGAAATCTGCAAAATGGGAAATAATAAAGTTAGAAGAAGAAGAAGACTAGAAAAAGAAGAAGAAGAAGAAGAAGAAGAAGAAGAAAAAGAAGAAGTATATGACATTTATGAGCTTACCAAGGTTACCATGCCATTTATGAGCTAAGTAAGCTAAGTATATGACATTTATGAGCTTACCAAGGTTATCATGCCATTTTTTACCTAAGTAAGCTAAGTATATGACATTTATGGGCTTACCAAGGTTAACATGCCATTTATGGACTAAGTAGCTAATTATGTCATAAATGAACTAAATAAGCTAAGTATAGGTCATTATTGAGCAACCTAGGTAATTATGCCATTTTTGAGTTAACTAAGCATATTATGCCATTTTTGACATAAAGTAAGCTAAGTATAGGTCATTATTGATCTAACCTAGGTAATTATGATTTTTGAGTTAACTAAGCATATTATGCCATTTTATAAAGTAAGCTAAGTAATTGTCATTATTGAGCTAACCTAGGAACTAAGCATATTAGAGCTAACTTAGCATATTAGAGCTAATTAGAGCTAACTTAGGTCATTTGGAGTAACTAGGTAAAATGGATCATTTTGGACCTAAGTAAGCTTTTATGTCATTTTGGAGGAAAATAAGCTAAGTATATGACATTTATGAGGTTATCATGGTTATTATGCCTTTTTTGACCTAAGTAAGCTAATTATGCCATTTTGACATAAGTAAGCTAAGTATATGTCATTATTGAGCTAACCTAGTAACCTAAGGCATCGTATTAGAGCTAACTTAGCATATTAGAGCTAACTTACGTCATTTTGGAGGAAACAAAGCTAAGTATAGGTCATTTTAGAGCTAACTTAGGTAAAATGGATCATTTTGGAGCTAAGTAAGCTTATTATGTCATTTTGGAGGAAAATAAGCTAAGTATATGATATTTATGAGGTTACCAAGGTTATTATGCCATTTTTTAAGTAAGCTAATTATGCCATTTTTGACATAAGTAAGCTAAGTATATGTCATTATTGAGCTAACCTAGGTAACTAAGCATATTAGAGCTAACTTAGCATATTAGAGCTAACTTAGGTCATTATGGTAAGCATATTGGAGGAAATAAAGCTAAGTATAGGTCATTATGCATTTGTTAAGCAAAACACTAGAGAAAACTTACCGTCATCACGGAGGTGAAGCACCGAGGTTGCTCGTGCCAGTACCACCTGGAGAAGGATAGTGCGATGCTTGTCTGGAGTTACGCTGCACCAAAGATCATTTGCAATGTCTCGTTAGCATGATGACACACAAATGTTAAGACTAGTAACTAATGACCATTCAAATGAAACTCACCGTGGTCCCCGGAGCAATGACTAGCATCGGCGGAGGGGTCTGACCGGTCTTCTCGCACACAGACTGCACATTTGGTTTTGACGAGTTAGTCATATTAGTTAGTAATGAAACGAACATTAAGTGCATGATTTGGCTAATATGCAGAAGAAACTTACCACGAGGAGCTCGTACATGGCCCGGTTCGCCATGTCATTCCGTGCCCTCTCCTCATCCAACATCCTAGCCGTCCTCTCCTCCAACTCCCACTCCTTCTCCGCCGCCTGCCGGTCCCTCTCCTGCAGAAGCGCCTGGGTTTTCTCTCTCTCTTTCTGAAGAGCAGCCTGCAACACCACTCCTCGTTAGCATTGTAATCATCGATGGCCGCACACACAATGTAATGGAGGAAAGAAATCTGAGTCCGTATAACTAACCTCGATGGCGAGCTCCATTGGCCGTGGACGAGGCCTTATCTCAGGACAGGAGCTCGTTTGGCGTGCCTTGATCTCTGGGAGAGTGCGAGGACAACGTATAAGTCCATCTCCAATGGCTATTGCGCCTTGGATTAGTTTGGCAGGCCCACGGTAGATAGAAAACTTGGGTCGCCTGTTGAGCCGTAATATAGACATCGGGAACATCTAAATGGGTGCTTTGTTTCATTTTGACTAGCCCTATATGTTCATGAGTCCTTCTAGTCTCCTTCAGCTGGAACCAATAACATTTGAAGACTACGACATTCGGTGGGTTTTCACCATAGAATAGAAGTTCATAAATTGCTTCAACTCTCCCATAATACTCGGTACCTCCTTCGCCCATAGCAGAGACACAACAATTTCTAGACTTTCGGTCGGCCATAGATAACTCTTCGCCAAAGGTACGAAAGTGATACCCGTTGATGTCGTATTTGTCAAATGAACGGACCTTATAGTCAAAACCATTAGCGACTTGTCTCAATTTCACGTCCATAGACTCTGAATTAGCCTACAAGTTTAATACAAAAGGATTGCTGCATTAGCCACAAATTAGACGAAGAAATGAAATGGTCTAATGGAAATTACCATTTGCTTGAACCAAGAGATGAAACCGGGAAAGGCGCCTCCATGCTTTGCCAGAAGCTCATACTCTTCGATCGATTCCTTTTGCATCACCGCTCCATCTGAGAATTTGGCGACGTATCGACTGTATCAAATATCCGGGAATAAGAGCAGTTCAAAGGAATTAGAAGTTGCGAAACAATGTACCGAGAACTTACTCGATGTATGGCCGCACTTCTGTTAGGTTGTTGAAGATATACAATGAAATGATCCGCCATTCTTCGACATCCAACGATATTGGTTTCGAAGCACCGGCTGGTGGGAGCTTCCCTTTGAATAGGCTAAGGTTGGATCCACCTTTTTTAGGGTCGCCAGCATTGTACCGAGGCTTCGGATTATGCAAATGATGATTTTTGTCTTTGTAGTGTGTTGTCATGAAGTCTGCTGCCTCCTCAGTAATGAATGCCTCGGACATCGATGCTTCAATTCTACATTTATATTTACATTTTGCTTGAAGCATCTTCTGCATCCTCTTAGTTGTGTAGCACCAACGATTTTGCACGGGCCCTGATACGTCTCCAACGTATCTATAATTTATGAAGTATTCGTGCTGTTATATTATCATTCTTGGATGTTTTAAAATCATTTTATAGCAACTTTATATCATATTTTGGAACTAACCTATTGACATAGTGCCCAATGCCAGTTGCTGTTTTTTGCTTGTTTTTTACATCACAGAAAATCAATACCAAACGGAGTCCAAACGCAACGAAACTTTTTGGAGATTTTTTCTGGACCAGAAGACACCCGGTGAGCCAAAGAAGTACCAAAGGGGAGCTCCGAGGATAGCACAACCCAGCAGGGCACGCCTGGGGGCCCAGGCATGCCCAGGTGGGTTGTGCCCACCTCGGTGGCCTCCCGCACCGCCTCTTCGCCCTGTAAATTGCCAAATATTCCAAAAACCCTGGGGGTAACCCTAGATCAGAAGTTCCGCCGCCGCAAGCCTCTGTAGCCATGAAAAACCAATCTAGACCATGTTCCGGCACCCTGCCGGAGGGGGAAATCATCACCGGTTGCCATCTTCATCATCCTGGCGGCCACCATGATGAGGAGGGAGTAGTATGAAGGAAATATGCCTTAGAGGCAATAATAAAGTTATTATTTTATATTTCCTTATTCATGATAAATTTTTATTATTCATGCTAGAATTGTATTGATTGGAAACCTAAATACATGTGTGAATACATAGACAAACACTATGTCCCTAGTGAGCCTCTACTTGACTAGCTCATTGATCAAAGATGGTTAAGGTTTCCTAACCATGGACATGAGTCATCATTTGATAACGGGATCACATCATTAGGAGAATGATGTGATGGACAAGACCCATCCGTTAGCTTAGCATAATGATCGTTCAGTTTTATTGCTACTGCTTTCTTCATGTCAAATACATATTCCTTCGACTATGAGATTATGCAACTCCCGGATACCGGAGGAATGCCTTGTGTGCTATCAAATGTCACAACGTAACTGGGTGATTATAAAGATGCTCTACAGGTATCTCCGAAGGTGTCTGTTCGGTTGGCATAGATCGAGATTAGGATTTGTCACTCCGAGTATCGGAGAGGTATCTCTGGGCCCTCTCGGTAATGCACATCATAAGAAGCCTTGCAAGCAAAGTGACTAATGAGTTAGTCACAGGATGATGTATTACGGAACGAGTAATGAGACTTGCCGGTAACGAGATTGAACTAGGTATAAAGATACCGACGATCGAATCTCGGGCAAGTAACATACCGATGAACAAAGGGAATAACGTATGTTGTCATAACGGTTCGACCGATAAAGATATTCGTAGAATATGTGGGAGCCAATATGAGCATCCAGGTTCCGCTATTGGTTATTGACCGGAGAAGTGTCTCGGTCATGTCTACATAGTTCTCGAACCCGTAGGGTCCGCACGCTTAATGTTCGTGACGATTTAGGATTATATGAGTTATGAGATTTGGTGACCGAATATTATTCGGAGTCCCAGATAAGATCACGGACATGACGAGGAGTCTCAAAATGGTCGAGAGGTAAAGATTGATATATAGGACGATGGTATTCGGACACCGGAAGTGTTCTAGAGGGTACCGGGTACATATCGGGTCACCGGAAGGGGTTCCGGGCACCCCCGACAAAAGATATGGGCCTAATGGGCCAAGAGGGGAAACGCAGAAGCCAGCAGGGGCTGTTGTGCCCCCCATATGGGCCGCACCAGAGGAGAAGGAAAGAGGGGAAGAGAGAAGGAAGGGGAGGGATTCGGCCTCCCCCTTCCTTCCCTCCTCCCTCCTCTTTCCTTCCCCCTCCGGTAAATAAGGAAGGGGGCGCACCACTTGGGAAACCCCAAGTAGGATTCAGATCCTAGTTGGGGTGCCCCATGGCTGCCTCTCCTCCCCTCCCACCTATATATATATGTGGGGAGGGGGGGCGCCTAGAACACACAACATCCACTGTTAGCCGTGTGCGGCACCCCCCCCCCCTCCACAGATTACACCCTCGGTCATATTCTCGCAGTGCTTAGGCGAAGCCCAGCGCGAATCACTTCACCATCACCGTCACCACGCCGTTGTGCTGACGGAACTCATCTACTTCCTCGACACTTTGCAGGATCAAGAGTTCGAGGGACGTCATCGAGCTGAACGTGTGCAGAACTCGGAAGTGCCGTACGTTCGGTGCTTGATCGGTCGGAACAAGAAGAAGTTCGACTAAATCAACCGCATTGTCAAATGCTTCCGCTTTCGGTCTACAAGGGTACGTAGAAACACTCTCCCTCTCTCGTTGCTATGCATCTCCTAGATAGATCTTGCGTGAGCGTAGGAAATTTTTTGAAATTACATGCTACGTTTCCCAACATAGTCCACCCTTGGGGCTGAGGGTTTGTACCAGTAGCTATGTGTTTAATATCTCTCTCTCCCTCGTGGTCTTGAGATGTCACGATCTTGATGTATCGCGGGCTTTGTTAATATAGTTGGATCATATGGTGTTTCCCCTCTCTAGCTTGTTGTGGTGAATTGAGTTTTCCCTTTGAGATTTTGTTTTATCGGATTGAATACTTTTATGGATTTGAGAGCACTTGATGTATGTCTTGCTATGAATACCCGTGGTGACAATGGGGTATCATATTGATTCACTTGATATGTGTTTTGGCACTCAACTCGCGGATTCCTGAGGTGACATTGGGGTAATCTATGCATAGGGGTTGATGCACGTTCTCGTCTTTGTTTCTCCGGTAGAAATCTTGGGGCACTCTTTGAGGTTCTTTGTGTTGGATTGGGTATTATGAATCTGAAATTGTTTGATGCACATCGCATAATCAACTCACGGATACTCGCGGTGACATTGGAGTATCTAGGTGACATTAGAGTTGGTTGATGTGTATCATATGGTGTTATTTTAGTACGAACTCTTGGTTAGATCGATCAGAAAGAATAGCTTGGTGTTATTTTAGTACGAACTCTAGGATAGATTGATCGGAAAGAATAGCTTTAAGGTGGTTTCGTACCCTACAAACAATTTCTTCTTATGTTCTCCGCTAAATAAGAACTTTGGAGTGATTCTTCATCGCACGTTGAGGGATGGTTATATGATCCAATTAGATTAGCATTGTTGAGAGATTGCACTAGCGAAAGTACGGACCCTAGGCCTCATTTTCAAGCATTGCAATACCGTTTGTGCTCCGTTTTATCAATTGCTACCTTGCTGTTTTTTTATTGTTCCTATTATAAAAATCAATATCTACTATCATTACTACACTTGTATCAACATCTCTTCACCAAACTAGTGCACCTATACAATTTACCATTGTATTTGGTGTGTTGGGGACACAAGAGACTTTTTATTATTTGGTTGCAGGGTTTTTTGAGAGAGACCATCTTCATCCTATGCCTCCCACGGATTGATAAACCTTAGGTCATCCACTTGAGGCAAATTTGCTACTGTCCTACAAAACTCTGCACTTGGAGGCCCAACACGAGTCTACAAGAACAAGTTGTGTAGTAGACATCAAGCTTTTTTCTGGCGCTGTTGCCGGGGAGGTGAGTGCTTGAAGGTATATCTTTAGATCTTGCAATCGAATCTTTTAGTTTCTTGTTTTATCACTAGTTTGGTTTATAAAAAGAAAAGTACAAAAAAAAATGGAATTGAGGTGGTCTCATATTATTCATCTTTATAATGTCTTTCATAAAAATGATGGAAAGGAAAATTGTGCTCAATTCATAGAAGAAGAATTCAATAAAATGTTTGGCATAATTGATGAGCATGATTGCAATGTTGCTAGTATGAATTCTTTGAATATCCATGATGTTAATGATATGCAAAGCCATAAGCTTGGGGATGATATGTTTGATGAAGATGATATTTTTAGTCGTTTTGATGATAAAATTTATTATGATGATTGCATGTCTCCTATTTATGATGATTACATTGATGAAAGTGGATTTGGAGAGGTCATGACTTTATTTAATGATGAATCCACTATTCTGGAAGAGGTTCCAATTGATTATGAAAACAAAGTTCCTATCTATGATGATTATGCTGATGACATGTATGCTACAAAGAATTATGATAACCATGAAACTTGTCATCTTGATTTTAATTTTCAATCTCATGATAGTTATTTTGTTGAGTTTGCTCCCACTACTATTCATGAGAATAAATTTGCTTATGTGGAGAGTAGTAATTTTTTTATGCATGTGGATCATGAAAAGAATGCTTTATGTGATAGTTATATTATTGAATTCATTCATGATGCTACTGAAAATTACTATGAGATAGGAACATATGCTTTTACATATTGCAATAATATCAAGTTCCCTCTCTATGTGTTTTGCCTTCCTATGCTAGTTGATTCTTGCTCCCATAATTTGTTTGCTCACAAAATCCCTATGCATAGGAAGTGGGTTAGACTTAAATGTGCTTGCCATGTGTTTCATGATGCTCTTGTTATGTTTCAATTCTTTATTTTCATGTGAGCATCATTGAAATCATCATGCCTAGCTAAAAAGGCATTAAAGAAAAGCGCTTGTTGGGAGACAACCCGACACTTTTACCTACTGTTTTTAGGTGTTCACATGATTAGGATACTGTAGTGATCTTGTTTTATAGCTTTTGTTTCAATAAAGTGCCAAGTAAAGCCTTTGGGATAGTGTGGATGATAGTTGACTTGATTCTGTGGAAAAACAGAAACTTTTGCGTCCAGTGCAGAAATTCCTGTATTTTACTGGAACGTGAAAAAATTCTGAATTTTTTACAGTTGATGGGTATACATATTTTCTACGTTTTTCTAATTTTTCAGTATTTCTGGAGTTACAGAAGTATGACCTTAATTCAGATCTTTATGTACTGTTCTGTTTTTAACAGATTCTGTTTTCAATGCATAATTTGCTTGTTTTCTAGTTTCTATGGCTTATATTGCTTAATATAAATTGTGGAAATTGTATAGTACAGTAGGAATTGTGTTAGAACAATTAGAATCTTGTCTTTGACAGTACCAAAGTGAATGATTTGTCTTTATCATACTAACCCATCTCACGAAGTTCCGTTAAGTTTTGTGTGATTGAAGTTTTCAAGTTTTGGGTGAGATATCGATATGAGGAGAATAAGGAGTGACAAGACCCTAAGCTTGGGGATGCCAAAGGCACCCCAAGGTAATATTCAAGGAAGATCCAAGCAACTAAGCTTGGGGATGCCCCGGAAGGCATCCCCTCTTGCGTCTTCAACATTATCGGTAACCTCACTTGGAGCTATATTTTCATTCGTCACATGATATGGGTTTTGCTTGGAGAGTCATTTTATTTTTATTAGGATTTGCTTCCTGTTATTTAGAATAATGTTTTGCATCTTTTATTTTAATAAAAGTGGCAAGGATAGCCATCACCATGCTTATTTTGCAAATATATGAGTTGTTGTTTCAAAACAGAAAGTTTATCTCTGTTGCAATCATTATCCAGAAAAGTCAGAATGTGAAAAATGTTGAAATTTTTTGCACAATAATCTCTGATAAATTTTATACAGTGTGGTAAATTTTCAGAATTTTTGGAGTTAGGGAAGTATGAGTACAATTGCACTCTTTACAGACTGTCCTGTTTAGACAGATTGTTGTTATGTTCGCATTGTTTGCATATGTTTGCTTGTTTAATGATTCTATTTGAGGATAGGAGTATTAAATATGCAGAGGCATTTAGTATGCAATGTTGAATAATAATTTTAGTGATTTGCTACAGTAGAGAATGATAAGGTTTTGCATTGATTTATACTAACTTATCTCACGAGTTCTTGTTGAGTTTTGTGTGGATGAAGTATTTAAGAATTAGGGAAACCGTGATTTGAGAGGAATGAAGAAGACACAAGAGCTCAAGCTTGGGGATGCCCAAGGCATCCCAAGTTAATATTCCAAGAAGTCTCAAGCATCTAAGCTTGGGGATGCCCCGGTAGGCATCCCACCTTTCTTCATCAACAATTATCGGTTAGCCTCAGTTGAGCCTAAGTTTTTGCTTCTTCACATGATGTGTGCTATTCTTAGAATGTAATTTTATTTTTTGTTTTGCTTGCTGTTTTAATAAAAATAATTAGATTTGAAAGTTTTAAATAAGAGAGAGCCCTCAATTAGCTACCCATTTACTTAACTACTCATTTGATCTTCACTTGTATCTTTTTGGAGTAGTTTGTCATTTACTCTCATGCTTCACTTAGATTATTTTGAGAGTTGAAAATTTTGAAGAAATACCTATGCTCTCGTGCTTCACTCAAATTTATTTGAGAGCTTGTTAGTAGCAATGGTAATACATAAATTTAGTCCCAAAGTAATGGATATTCAAGAAGGATATAATAAAAACTTTCATGTAGATCATTGGATATGATAAGTTTGATTCCTTGCAATAGTTTTGAGATATGGAGATAGTAATATGTGAGTCATGTTGGTGAGTAATTCTGCTTTAGTAAGAATATTGGTGTTAAGGTTTGTGATTCCCTATGCAAGCACGAAAGTCAATAATTATGCAATGAAATTACATCCTACTTGTGGTGCATTATTCGGTGTTAGTTATGCTTAATGCTCATTTATGAGAATTTTTGTTTCTTGGTTGGTTGCTTCTCAATATTTTTGCTAGCCTCCATTTGTACTAAGTGGGATTACTACTTGTGCATCCAAATTCTTAAACCCAAAGTTGTGCCAAATGAGTCCACCGTACCTACCTATATGCGGTATTTCCATGCCGTTGTAAGCAAATTTGTATGTGCCATCTCCAATTTTCAAAATAATTTCCTTTTTGTGTGCTCGTACCGCTCATGAAGCGGCAGGGGGTGACCAATATTTTCCATGCTAGATATGTTATTCTCAAGATGAGTGTTTATTCACTTGTCATTGCACGAGAGTACGGCAAAGGTATTAGGGATTCCCAGTCCCGAAATGAAAAATGAATTTACTTTATGTTGTCAAATAATAAATTCCTTGGAAAGTGTTGGTATGGAGGGCACCCATGGATACGGCTAGCCATGGATTGTGAAAGAATGGTGGAAAAGGGAATAAACTTTATTTTCTGTTTGGGAACCGCCTATGATATATCTAGCATGAAAAGTGTTGGGAATTACTCGGTTGTTTTCGTTGACGGGAAAAGTATGCCTCTCAAAAATTTTATCTCTCAATTTAAACTTTGAGCTCTGGCACCTCTACAAATCCCTACTTCCCTCTGCGAAGGGCCTATCTATTTACTTTATGCAATTTTTATTTATTTGAGTCTCCATCTTCTCTTATAAAGCACCAACTAAGTGGCACTATGATCGTACTTGAGCATTGGGTGTAGCTAATATGCGAGTGTGTTTCATGAATGGATCAATGATTGAGCATAATGGGCTAGGGATAACTTGCTTTAGTGTTGATATTTTGAAAGACATGGTTGCTTGTTGATATGCTTGAGTATTGATGTCTTCATGTCAAATTATAGACTATTGCTTTGAATCATTCAAGTCCAAATGTCCATGCTACAAAAGAAAGAGTATATGATGAATATGATAGGTAGCTTTCCGCAATAAAAATTCCGTTTTTAATTGCTACTTTATCATGATAAGTTTTATGAGAAAGAGTTGTTGTTATGATGCTAGAAAAAGTGATTGAAATTATCATTGATCAAACTTATGCACTATGCTAGCATTCACACTTCATAAATTATTTCTTTTATGATTTACCTACTCGAGGACGAGTAGGAATTAAGATTGGGGATGCTGATACATCTCCAATGTATCTATAATTTATGAAGTATTCATGCTGTTATATTATCATTCTTGGATGTTTTACAATCATTTTATAGCAACTTTATATAATTTTTTGGAACTAACCTATTGACATAGTGCCCAGTGCCAGTTGCTATTTTTTGCTTGTTTTTTACATCGCAGAAAATCAATACCAAACGGAGTCTAAACGCAACGAAACTTTTTGGAGATTTTTTCTGGACCAGAAGACACCCGGTGGGCCAAAGAAGTACCAGAGGGGAGCTCCGAGGAGAGCACAACCCACCAGGGCGCGCCTGGGGGCCCAGGCGAGCCCAGGTGGGTTGTGCCCACCTCGGTGGCCTCCTGCACCTCCTCTTCGCCCTATAAATTGCCAAATATTCTAAAAACCCTGGGGGTAACCCTAGATCTGAAGTTCCGCCGCCGCAAGCCTCTGTAGCCACAAAAAACCAATCTAGACCCCGTTCCGGCACCCTGCCGGAGGGGGAAATCATCACCGGTGGCCATCTTCATCATCCCGGCGGACACCATGATGAGGAGGGAGTAGTCCACCCTCGGGGCTGAGGGTTTGTACCAGTAGCTATGTGTTTAATCTCTCTCTCTCGTGGTCTTGAGATGTCACGATCTTGATGTATCGTGGGCTTTGTTAATATAGTTGGATCATATGGTGTTTCCCCTCTCTATCTTGTTGTGATGAATTGAGTTTTCCCTTTGAGATTTCGTTTTATCGGATTGAATACTTTTATGGATTTGAGAGCACTTGATGTATGTCTTGCTATGAATACCCATGGTGACAATGGGGTATCATATTGATTCACTTGATATGTGTTTTGGCACTCAACTCACGGATTCCCGAGGTGACATTGGGGTATTCTATGCATAGGGGTTGATGCATGTTCTCGTCTTTGTTTCTCCGGTAGAAATCTTGGGGCACCCTTTGAGGTTCTTTGTGTTGGATTGAGTATTATGAATCTGAAATTGTTTGATGCACATCGCATAATCAACTCACGGATACTCGCGGTGACATTGGAGTATCTAGGTGACATTAGAGTTGGTTGATGTGTATCATATGGTGTCATTTTAGTACGAACTATTGGTTAGATCGATCATAAAGAATAGCTTGGTGTTATTTTAGTACGAACTCTAGGATAGATTGATCGGAAAGAATAGCTTTAAGGTGGTTTCGTACCCTACAAACAATTTCTTCTTATGTTCTCCGCTAAATAAGAACTTTGGAGTGATTCTTCGTCGCACGTTGAGGGATGGTTATATGATCCAATTAGATTAGCATTGTTGAGAGATTGCACTAGCGAAAGTACGAACCGTAGGCCTCATTTTCAAGCATTGCAATACCGTTTGTGCTCTGTTTTATCAATTGATACCTTGCTGTTTTTTTATTGTTCCTATTATAAAAATCAATATCTACTATCATTACTACACTTGTATAACCATCTCTTCGCCAAACTAGTGCACCTATACAATTTACCATTGTATTTGGTGTGTTGGGGACACAAGAGACTTTTTATTATTTGGTTGCAGGGTTGTTTGAGAGAGACCATCTTCATCCTACGCCTCCCACGGATTGATAAACCTTAGGTCATCCACTTGAGGGAAATTTGCTACTGTCCTACAAAACTTTGTGCTTGGAGGCCCAACACGAGTCTACAAGAACAAGTTGTGTAGTAGATATCAGGCCCCCCCAATCTTGCCTCGGTCGGAAGATGCAAAATCAAATGCTGCATTGGATTAAAGAAGCCCGGTGGAAAGATCTTCTCTAACTTGCAGATCAACTCTGACGCCAACTCTTCCATTTCTTCTAGCATGCCAGGCGATAGTTCTTTCACACAAAGAACATGGAAGAAATAGCTCAGCTCTGCCAGTACTAGCCATTCATCCTCAGGGATAAAGCCACGCAACATCACCGGCATAACCCGCTCAAGCCATATGTGCCAATCATGACTCTTGAGACCAAATATTTTCAATTTTTCAAAACTCGCTCCCCTCTTTAGATTCGTTGCATACCCATCGGGGAACATCAACTGCATTTTCACCCACAAGATAATTTCCCTCTTGGCTGGCCTTCCAAGATTGAACCATGCCTTTGGCTTAGTCCAGTTCTGCTTTCCTTTAGGTTCTTGCATGTTTTGTAACATTCTATCACATAGCGCCTCCGGATCGAATCTAGCCTTAGTATAATCCTTTGACTTCCCCTCTATGCCAAACAATGTACCAAAAAGGGCCTCGGCGATATTCTTTTCAGCGTGCATCACGTCGATGTTGTGTGGGCAAAGGAGGTCTTTGAAGTAAGGCAGATCCCACAAGCATGTCTTGTGAGTCCAGGCGTGTTCCGAATTATACCCCTTGAAATACCCTGGACGCTCTGGATCTGGCTCGAGAGCGTTTAACTGATCCAGGGTCTGTTGGCCTGTCAACGCAGGTGGTGCAGAGTTTTTGACAATTCTACCTTTGATGAAGTTCTTCTTGTCTTTTCTGAACTTATGGCGAGGATCCAGGAATTGTCTATGCAAGTCGAAGCAAGAAAACTTGCGACCCGCCTACAACCAACGAAACTGAAGAGTTGCCTTGCATGTGGGGCACGGGAACCTTCCATGCACACACCAGCCAATGAATAGTGCATACACCGGCAAGTCATGTATCGAGTACATGTACCAGACACGCATTATGAAGTTATGTTTGCTAGCGGCGTCATATGTCTTGAACCCATTATCCCAAGCTTCTTGCCATTCATCTTTAAGCGGCTGCATGTACACATTCATATTCTTCCCTAGATAGTTGGGCCCTGGAATTATCAACGTCAGGAAAATGTTCTTTCTTTGCATAATCTGTCCGGGGGGAGATTGAGTGGAATGACAAATACAGGCCAACAACTGTATTGGGTTGCCGTCAGACCAAACACATTGAACTCATCCATGCTGATGGCGATTCGAGGATGACTTGGATCTACCGCTTTTTGATCATGTAATGCATCGAAGTGCTTCCACGCAGAACCATCCGATGTGTGTACCATCATCAGATTCCCATCTGCATCTAGTTCGGTTCTTTTGCCCATTTTGTGCCATGTCATCTGTCTGGCCATCTCTTCGATCATGAAAAGACGTTGAAGTCTTGGTACGATTGGCATATACCAAAGAACATTAACGGGGATTTTGGTCTGCATCTTCTCACCCATACCGTTGTCTACCAGAACATACCTAGAAGACTTGCAAATGGGACAATAGTTCAAGTCCGCATACTCAAGGCTAAATAAGGCACATCCTTTCTCATAGGCATCTATCTTCTCATAGGGCATCTTAAGTGCACGGAGGATTTTGTTCGACTGGTACAGGTTTGCAGGCATTACATGGCCTTTGGGTAGAAAGCGTCCAAATACTGTCATCATCGCGTCGTAGCATTCTCTGCCCAAGTTGAATTGAGCCTTCAAAGCCATTACTTGTGAGATTGCATCCAGCTGACAAAGCTCAGTGTGCTCGTGGAGAGGACGTTTTGAAGACTCCAACATTTCATTGAAGGCCTTTGTAGATTCCTCCATCTCATCGTCCGAATCCCGAGCATCATCAAAGTCTTGCACCATGTCTTCCATCCCGGTACCATGCTCGCCAGTGCGACGATGAACCACCTCAGCTCTGGCACGTTGGGCAGACTCACCATGAAATGTCCACACCGTATAACCGGGCGTAAAACCACTCTTCTGCAGGTGTTTACCCATTTCATCCTTTGTCCTCTTGTGCCAATTGTCGCACCGGACACAGGGGCACCAGGTTTTTCTCTGGCCATTTGCAAATGCGGCTCTCACAAACCCCTTGGTTTTTGTTAACCATTCATTGGTCATGTCTTTCTGACTAGTGTGACCGGTGTACATCCACGCACGATCACTCATCTTGTCTACCTACTGGACACACAAGAAATATATATATAATTCAGCATGTATATTCATCAGTTAATCTAGTTTGTTAATTTTATTACGTCCATGCAATCTACACTCTAATAGGTAAAGATAGGTCCTAATCCCACCCGAGTATATGTAGATTGGGTTCGTTTTCCCATGCTCTGCTTCGGATCCGACGTAAAATTTTGGCAGCACCTCCCCGCTGTTCTCCTGATACACGTCACGGCAATAAACCAAGAGGATGTGTACCCGGAGAACAACAGGGAGGCACTGACAAAATTATGCGTCGGATCCGGAGCAGAGCATATGGGAAAACGAACCCAATCTACACATACTCGGGTTGTCCATGGATAACGTTAGACAATTTGAAAGAATCACGGTTATAAATATGCAAATGCATGCATATTTATAACTGTAACCCTTTTGAACGGGAGACGCATACTGGTCACACATACTGATGATTGAAGACACCTATAGCTAGCAAGTTTCATCGGCACGAAGACCGGAACAGAGCAAATAATGAAGGGGGAGGAGGAGATGTCATTTGTGCTCACCCACGAACGCAGGGGCGGAGCTCATCAAATGCACGGGGAGGTTGTCGAACACCAGGCCCTCGCAGCGACGAAACACTGCACATTTAAATCCACACGATCAACACGAATATTCAATCCCGATAGAACTACTGCATATAACTACTTTTCTTTTTTTTCTCCTCTATTCCTTCTTCTTCTCCTCCTTCTTCTTCTTCTTCTTCTTTTCTCCTCCTCCTCCTCCTCCTCCTCCTCCTTCTTCTTCTTCTTCTTCTTCTTCTTCTTCTTCTTC